>JAIFTH010000060.1:0-76501 GCA_019968535.1 Fragariocoptes setiger | reverse complement strand
ATTCAACATATTATACAATATTATCAGGCCTTAATAAACCTTTATTCTGATCTTGGCCGAATTCAAGCCACGATACCGACAAACCACGCTTCTACTCATTAGAACTGCAGATTCTCTCTCGCAGCTTCTCACAATCACCACTATGTTTTTGAGTTTGAATAGCGCGCGCTCCTTGTGTCTCCTCCTCTTCATAAGCTGCGTGCGCGTGTATGTTATTATAATCATTTTATTGCATCTCTCATTGTGATTGGAAATAGAGATTGCAATCCATGAACCAACAAAAAACAGCCCCTGGATGATTGTTGTTGTGGTGTACTTTTGCTCCGAACGTGTATAAATGTTCAATAGTTGTTATCCATTAACCTGTATTAGAAATAATCAATTTGTATTATAGACTGTATTGTTACTTAAGTGTTTGACGTTGAGTCAAGTTGTAAACCAGCTTTCGCAAACAATTTGCATGCAAATCATGGAACCAAGCGAGCCCTACAACTGGCTAGATATGGCCAATGAACCGACCTTCGCTGGAAATCAAGTTGGCGCTTACAAGCATGCGCCAATGGCCGACATTTGGGACCACATTGTGGCTCCTGGCATCAAGGTAGAAGTGCAAAGCGAAGGCGACTCGTTTTGGATCGCAACTGTTATTAAAGTTGTCGGATACATGGCCAAGCTCAGATACGAAGGCTATGAAGACGATTCTAGCAAAGACTTTTGGGTTTATCTATTCAGCAACAATGTGCATCCAGTCGGTTGGTGTACATGGCAAGGCAAAGCATTGGTCCCACCGAGAGGAATAGACAAAAAAGCAAATGATTGGACAACATACCTAATACAAAAGCTCACAGGCTCAAGGACTTTGCCTGAGAATTTCAGCTCCTTAGTCCAGGATTGTCTTGAAACACGATTCAAACCTGGCCTAAAGCTCGAAGTTGTAGACAAATCACGGATCTCTGCTGTTCGCGTTGCGACTGTCCACCAGGCAATTGGAGGGCGTTTGTTGGTTTTGTATGATGGAGCTGAGGACTACTTTACTGGAGGTTTTTGGTGCCATGAGCAATCACCCCTTGTTCATCCTATTGGCTGGGCACAATTCGTCGGCCACGAACTCAAAGCGACGTTCGAGTATGCTAAAAAGAGTTTGGAAAAAGTCATAACTAGGCATTTTGATGAAACCGATGCCACATGGGACATGTTTGACATTCCTGATCCAGAAACACCGACTGATCACGGCCCAACGTTGAAATTTACACGAGGTATGAAATTGGAGGCTATTGATCCACTAAATCTATCAACTATTTGTGTAGCCACTGTCACCAAGGTGCTCAGAGCGAATTATTTGATGATCGGCATCGATGGTGTTATGTCACCAACAGGCTCTGATTGGTTTTGTTATCATGCAACATCGCCCTGCATATTTCCAGCAGGATTCTGCAAAAAGAATCAGATTGAGTTAACTCCACCGAGAGGTAAATATTATCATGATTATAATCACATTCTGAAAGATCTCCCGTACAGATAACTAATATTTGTCACTTGATTTACCTTCATAATTTAAGGCTATGAAAATTTTGAATGGGATGAATACCTCAAACAAACCAACTCTTATGCAGCACCTGAGAGGCTCTTTTCTCGGAACGTTCCAGATCATGGTTTCAAAGAAGGCATGTTAGTTGAGGCAGTCGACCTCATGCAACCACGTTTAGTCTGTGTAGCTACCATAACAAAGGTAGTTGGACGATTGCTTAGAATCCATTTCAATGGGTGGGAAGAGGCTCTAGATCAATGGTGCGATTGTGAGTCTCCCGAGTTGTTTCCAATAGGATGGTGCAAATTGGTTGGCTACCGATTGGAGCCACCTTATCAGCTCGACGCTAATCAAAACACCTCAAATGGTAACGCTACAATCGTCAAGAGACGGCGCACTATATACAAAGGTCGAACAAAACGAAGACGCTTACAGGCGTCAGTTAAAAATACACGTTATTCGAGCGAGTACTGGGTTACAAATTAGTAACCAAGTGAACAGCCTCACTGCGGTCCCATCCTCGAGGGGTAGCAACACGCAAACGACTGTTAAATAGGACACCAAGCATGTTTGATTAATTAAATAAATGAATGGATTGCTAATTGTACATTCTATTATTGTTTGATTCGACTGACCAACCTCGGCGGCATTGTAAAGAGGTCTTATAACATTGATATATATGGATCAAGATTTATTTTTGGCTTCATCCTTGGGCTTAGCTCCATCCGATCTGAGAATAGCAGCTTCTTCCACTTGGGCTGGGTATTTTTGAGCCGCCTCTTTTTTGATGGCAGCATGCAAGGAACGCGCGGCTATTTGCGAGAAGCGCAAATAATTGAGACCCAATTCTTGCCAATAAACCATGTTTTCAAATTGATTTTCGGCTATATTAGCTTGAAATATAAAGGTATTGCGTTGAGTGTCTCCCGGTGAAAACAGTTCTTTGTTGTATGGTTTCTTTAGAATGCAGGTTCTCAAATTGTAAAACAAGCCGATGACCTTCTAAATGGTACAGACATTTCTAGTACAGCTCTACTCGTGCAGCTTGCGAGCAGCTGTTGCTAGATCTGCAGTCGCAGTTTCTAACGCTGAGCTGATATCCAAGCGTGACATCACTCCGAGCCGGAACAATTTTTGGATTGGTTTATGCGCGACCACTTAAATATTTATTATATTTACGTTCAAAGTTATTGACTTCCGATTAAAGATTATTTTTTCATTGATCATTGGTGCACTGAATTCAATGGCTCGTCCACCTAACCGCAACAAACTTGTTGTATACAATTCCCTGACAGGACACAAGGACCCGTTTGAGCCTGTGAATCCTGATTGTGTCAAATGGTACTCTTGTGGTCCCACAGTGTATGATTTAGCCCATTTAGGCCATGCGAGATCATATCTAGCTTTTGACATAATGAGGCGTTTATTGGAGGACTACTTCGGTTACAATGTATTGTATGTTATGAACATCACCGATATTGATGATAAAATCATTAAGCGAGCTCGAAGTTGGTACCTTTTTCATGAATGGGTAAGGGAACACATCGAGGCATATAATTCTGGAGGCCTGAATACTAAAAGAATTTCGGCCACGATTGAGAATGCAACTAGTAACCTCATCAGCGTTCTAGAAACGGTGAACGATAAAGCCAAAAAAGGTATGCTTGAGGGTGTGCTAAATAAATCAAAATCGGCTACCGAACAACTTGGTCAGTTTTTCGTCACATCTGAAGGAGCAACAGATAATCAAAAACAGTTGGAAGAAATCCTCGAAAAATTTAGAGATCTTATCGCTGACTCACTGGACAAACAATCCGGCCATACCATTACCGACTTGGCCATATTTAAGCGTCTAGCTGAGTTTTATGAGCGCGAATTTCATTCAGACATGGCTAAACTCAATATAAAGCCACCGAGTGTCATAACGCGTGTAAGTGACTATATTGACGAGACGGTAGATTATATCAAGCGGATTGAAGATAATGGATATGCCTACCGAGCTAATGGTTCTGTCTATTTTGATACTGAAAAGTTCAGATCCCACACCGATGTTTCAGGAAAACAACTCTTCACGTATCCGAAGCTTCGGCCAGATGCTTTCGGGCACAGAGACTGTTTAGACGAAGGAGAAGGTGAACTTTCCAGTGCCGGCAATGAGAAAATATCTCAAAACAATTTCGCCTTGTGGAAAAACTCAAAACAAGGTGAACCACGTTGGCCTACTGCTTTTGGCGAAGGACGGCCCGGGTGGCATATTGAATGTTCAGTCATGGCACACGCAACGCTTGGCGAAAGTCTAGACATTCATTCTGGAGGAGAGGATCTCAAGTTTCCCCATCACGACAACGAGATAGCTCAAGCCGATGCGCACTACAACACAGGCAAGGATTGGGTGCGTTATTTTCTTCATTCTGGCCACTTAACCATATCCGGTTGTAAAATGTCAAAATCATTGAAAAATTTTATTACCATTAGAGATGCCCTCCAGCAACATACAGCACGCCAACTGAGATTACTATTTTTGTTACACGGCTGGAATGATCAATTGGATTATTCACCTGATACTATGAAAGAATCATTGTCTTTTGAGAAAACATTCACCGAATTCTTCCTGAACACAATAGACAAGTTGCGATGCGAGAACAGCAGAACTGAACCAAGAAAATGGAAACCAAGTGATGATGGCCTGATCAATGAGCTTGCCAATCTCAGAGTGAAAGTTGACGAATCATTCTGTGACAGCTTCAACACGAGATTAGCACTTATCAGCTTTCGTGAATCGATTGGAAAATGTAACAAACAAATGGACGATTGTCATCCAGGGCCCGTCCTAAAAATCGCCCTTTTCGTACAGAACATACTTGTGCTACTTGGTTGTGATTACAGTGCTACAAAATTAGAAAGTCATATAGATGTCGTTAGCGCGGGAAATGAATTAGCATTTGGAGGAGATGACAAATTTGCTACCCAAGTGGCATACGTATTAGCTGACTTTCGTGGCAAAATAAGAGAGCAATGCAAGAAGCAGAGTCCACCGTGTGACTGTAAGTTATCAGTGGCTCAACTCAAACTTTGCGATGAATTACGCGACCAGATTCTACCCGAGGTTGGCATACGTTTTGAAGATAAAGAAATAAACGGGGAGTCTCACACAGCCGTTAAGATAATCGATCGCGAGACAGCGTTGCGTGAGCGCGAACAATTGCGCCAGGCAAAACTCGAGCGCGAACGAATGAAAGAGCTTAAGGAGCACGCTAAAGCAGAAAAGAAGCAGCAACAGCAAAGTGATGCTAAAAATTTGCTTTCCCCAAGCGAGATGTTCCGTAGCCAGACCGATCGTTTCTCTCGATTCGATGATAACGGACTCCCGACTCATGATTTCGAGGGCAAGAAAATTTCGGATAGCCAACGAAAAAAATTATTGCGTCTCTATAAAGAGCGAGAAAAAAAGTTTCAGAAACACTGATTAAACTTTATCAATTGATCTTCAATCTATTGTCGTTGTACTTCTTCGAGTCAGACTTTAGAATTCGTTCAACAGGACTTATAATGTATGCCGTTATTAGACTGTTCATTGGCATCTCAACAAAAATGTGCAGCAAGAACGATATGATATAAGAGATAAGAAGCGATTGAACAAATAGTTGTGTAGACATTGTGTGACTAAATTTTAGAGCTGCCGGCTGGTTGTATAATAAATGAAGAATGACTTCATAATGTAGCAAAATCATGCCGAAGTGTAATTTCGCTATTATAGCCCACCATCGCAATTCGAATAGGCGTTGTAGAAATATGGGCGCCGTTGATGTCACAAATTGATACACAAGCAATGACCACGCTAGATCGCTCAGGCCACGATAAAAAGCCGGAAGTGTATAGGGCAAATCACTATAGATCCACTTAGAATAGTGCTTGAGGAGCAATTCTTGATTAGTATCGATGAATGTCTCACCAAAGAGTACCCAACCTGCCGTTAGTATCGGTATAAGAAATCTTAACCATTTTACAATCTCATTTGGTCCCTTAGCCCTCTGTGAGGTTAGTTCTTGCTCGTTCGGTGATTGTTCGTTAGAGACAGACTTGTTACTGTTATTATATATGTAATATGCAACGATCAATCCAGCATAGAAGCTGCCGCAGCGCGCTATCACATCTGTGTAAGGTTTCATGATACGCTCTGAATGCATACGAGTTGAAATGGCATTGCTAGACACCAAAAAGTGGTAGATTTTAAAAGTATCAATCATGTACCATTGAATACTGAAAGCCCACTGTGAGGCTATCACGGAGAAAAGTGTGATATATACACCTTTTGTTTTGTATCTATCCATGAGATAGAGGAACAGAGGTGCTGTGATTGTGGCGAACATGTCAATAGACAAGTGCCATCCGACCAGAACGCAGCTTGACCAAGGTGTGATCAGATTTCCCAATAAACCTTCAAAATAGTTATGAATTGTCACAATCATTAGTGTCAGGTATTTTTCAATCAATGCAGTAGATTACATTTCAATATTGTTCTTACCGAATGGTACGAGCCACGATTCTGAATGACATTGCCGGCGTTCGCTATTCGAGGCCATGCCGTAATCCATGAAAGGCGTGTCAGGGGAATTTAAGAAGCTCGTAAACTGAGGCGACGATGTTATTTCTCGCACAAGCGTGTGGACAATCACATACAATGGCACCAAGCGCCAATATCGACGATAAAACGTGAGCAAAGTTGAAGACACTGAGTGCCGAGATGTAAAATGTGGGCGCCCAACCAGGAATCCTGAAACAACAAAGAAGATGCTGACAACATACGGGCCAGCGCGAGCCACTGATGTAAAAATGGTATCTAATTCGTTGACAAACTCTCTGGTGTTGCTCATCATTCCGGATGTTGTCATAAACATGTGTACCCAAACAAGGTATGTTGCAAAGACTACACGCAACGCATCTATTGTTATAGTTCGATCACCAGTCGAATTGTTACGGAGTCTGTTGCTTCCAGAAACAGTGCAAAATTTGCTCAGATTATTCCTCAAATCGAACGCTTCGATGAACTTTGTGTTCTTCAACTTGTGAAAGCACTTTTTCAGTATTAGTGTGTCATCGACAGTTTCATTTTGATTTTTGCTATCGCGTGATTGCGTGATTGCTGAATTGCGCCACCAAGTTACGAATATTGTATGTGACAACCAAACAATAATAGCCAACAAAACAAATACCTGGCTCTGTGTCAATTGACGGCGTACAGATGAATCGCTGCTCGGTGGACAAAACACATTGTCAACATAATATGGCGTACTATCGAATGGTGGCTTCAACAGTTGCTGTGACCTGGCCAATTCGAAAACGTCTTCAGTGATTGCTAATTCATAGTTGTTGATGATGTAAGATGAGCAAGTGACTGGTAAACAAATACCGAGTCTAATGAAATATTGTTCATCGTAATTATCGGTTGGCCATTGCGAAGATCGCAATGCGGCTTGGCAAAACTGAGTGCCTCGCTGTCGAGCGCATCGGTCCAGATTCGATGTCCAATAGATGTTGCCGTCTCTGAGATCAGCTTCACCCCATTGGTGCTGCTGCGTCGACGCCGAACCAGAGTTGGCCGATGCTGAAATCAATCTAACGATGTCACGCTGACACTTATTTGCATCTAGTGCTGTATCACCAGCAGCTAACAAAGCCTCCTCTTTCGTTGCATAACCCCAAGTTTGAAGCGTACATAGACTGGCAGTACGATACGTGGCTTTGGTAAGCAAAAAGTGCCACCAAGTGTCATTATCAGACGAAAATGACGACGACTGTTTCATTAAGTGATCAAATGTTCCATTATAAACTGAAACAACTTGATCATCTTCCGCATATTTCTGTTCCGAGGGAATCGTGATATCATTGCCACAATATCCATGATGAGGCCAGACGTTATCACCGACGATTTGCTTTCTAAAATCATCAGATATTCGTGCTTTCAATTCGGCATACACAAACATCAATGCACCGGCCAAAATTAAGCATTTAATAAAATTCCGTGCCATTTTTGTGCAATTTCTTCGTTTTGGAATAAATCATCTGAACTAATTAAAGGTAGATTTTGCATCGATGTTGACGATGATCAGTGGTGCAAGGCTCACGATTGAGATGAAAAAAGATCTACTAACACATGAAGTTTCATTTAACCGATAGTTTAACCATATCAGGATCGGACAAGGAAAAGAGTGTTATGCTTTTGACACTCACAACTCTACGCTTTGTGCGACTCAGGTTACACAACCTTGCACTCATTTTGATTTTAAAGAAGCATTACGTTGAAAGCCTAATATCTAAGACACATCGATCGCGAGCATTGCAAATTGCTTCGTACAATTCAGTTGATTTTTATATATCCTTAATTACATTCACTGAATCAACCTACTTTCCACGTTTATCGTTCCCTAGACTGTTTGATTCAATCCAATCAATAGCTGTTCGATGAGCCGGAAGCAAGAACATCAAAATCGATATCGTCAAAATGTTAAAGAAAAAGAGTATAACATTGCTCTACCATTACGTCTTTAATGAGTCATAAGACGACATAATTGTCATTTTGTCTAATAAATGAAACATTGAATACTTACTCACGAGACCACATACAGGGTATTTTTTAGGCTTAGTAAAAAAGTAAAGCTCTATATTCCAAAAACTACTCGAGCTATGTCTATGAAATTTTGGGTATTTGTTGTAAGAAGGGGGAGATTTTGATACCCCCTGGTTTGAAACTCGTGGCGCCAAAAATTGCAGCACTGCACGCATGCGCAGTGCTGCACCTAATCAAATTTTCATTAATACGTCCTTGAATGTCGTGACGATACGCTGATTTTTCGTTGATTTTTTTAAAAAATAATTCTCGTTTGATGTTCTTCTCAATGCAATCTAAGATCTTTTGTGAAAAACGCCGTTGCAATCGGCCGGAAACAGCTGATTTTCGACTCTCCCATAAGGCTTACGTTGAAATTCGCGCGTGAGCATAGCGGACACCGAAGTTACCCCGAACTTCGAATAGGGGGGGACAAAAATCTCCCCCCCCTTTCCAACAAATACCCAAAAGTTCATAAACATAGCTAGAGTAGTTTTTGGAATATAGAGCTTTACTTTTTGACTAAGCCTAAAAAACACCCTGTACTTAACCGATCTGCACTTTACAACATTCCTATCACATGCTAATGTTTAAGCTATTTAAGAGACAACTACAACTCAGGTGTAATTAAATTAAAAAATCGATCAATATCAACTATTCTAATTCATACTATTTTTAAGCATTAGTGTCTTCTATTTGTTTGCAAATACTCATTACTGATGAGTGTGAACAGTGCGCCAGTAGTTTATCGCACGCATCAAACTGTCAGTTGCCGCCTTATGTGTGTGTGTGTCCTGTGTTAGCTGACACACAGCTGATAAGTTAGCTTAGAAAGCCCGCAGACGGCGGCCAAAACCGGTGTGGTACTCAATAAATTCATTTGATCACTTAAGTCGGATCAGATTGAAGAAACATGAGAGATTAGTATTTGTCTAGTTATTTCGCAATAATTAATTGTGCTGTTATTTTGATGAACCAATTTTATCAGTCAACGACAATCATTCATGTTTGTTATCAAACAATCCATCCTTTGACTTCCATCCTCACATCAATTGAGAGATTTTCTCCTATCGCCACTGGTCTCGACAACAGGACACCCTCCAGCGATCGACATTTATATACATTCCTAGTGCTGTAAAATCAACAATACATAGCTCGCGTTAACTAACAGCGTCTTTGATTGAATCATACAAATCTTAACGTTATGGGTCTTACAGTGTCCTCACTATTTTCGAGGTTGTTTGGCAACCAGCAAGTAAGAATTCTCATGGTTGGTCTCGATGCTGCTGGTAAAACAACAATCCTATACAAGCTTAAGCTCGGCGAAATAGTCACTACTATTCCAACTATTGGTTTCAATGTTGAAACAGTTGAATACAAAAACATCAGCTTCACTGTTTGGGACGTGGGTGGTCAAGACAAAATTCGTTTACTGTGGCGTCACTATTACCAAGGTACTCAAGGTCTGATATTCGTGGTTGATAGTAATGACCGAGAGCGCATTGGCGAAGCGCGTGAAGAATTCATGAAAATGCTTCAAGAAGAAGAACTAAACAATGCAATAATATTGATATTTGCCAATAAGCAGGACTTGCCAAATTCCATGAACGCTGCTGAAATCTCAGAAAAGCTGGGCCTCAATACATTGAGGAACCGCGAATGGTATATACAATCAGCTTGTGCCACTGTCGGCGAAGGTCTTTATGAGGGACTTGATTGGCTATCTAACAAGCTTAAAAAGTAGCATTAGTTATCTTCAACCCAGTTTCCAGCCATTGTCCAAAGAGCCCAGCAATGCGAAGCCGGCAAAAATTCCTCCTTTTACCGTAACAATTTTCTGATGAGTGAATAAACCATTGTCCAGAATGTAATTGAGTTCATTGATATTCAGCCAGTATAAACATCACATTGAATGTTAATTTTATTTGACAATATAAGTCACAATCGTTTGTTCTCCTGTCACTTCATGGGTTCACGGGTTCTGTTCCAATTTGCTTGATATTGCTGCTGCTATGAGTATTGACTAGATGGTCATAAGCCGAATACCTTGCTATTGCCGTCCAGGGAAGTAGCTTGTCGACTGTGCTTGGTGCGTTAGGTGTAAGCTAGTGATATAGCGATATTGTAGTTCCTTCTCGTATGTTCGTATATATAGATTTTTTAGAAAAATTTCAACATTATATATAAATAGGTGTAGAGGCCTTATGAATGGCCTTATCGTCTTGGAGAATGTTGCTGACGGTTTTTTTTCTGTCTCCTTTCAATGCGGGCAACTTTGGACTTGATTGATACATAAATCCTGCGTAATGCATGTAGGCGATCCTCGAGAATGGCTATCTTTTTCTCGCAATCTACCTCATCGACAGGTTGGCAAAACGAGCTTATTTGGTAATCTTTCGAGCGCCATTGATTTCGAACAATTGAATCGCTCGATGATGAACTACCAGATTCCTCTGAAGCAACTTGATCCTGTCTGGCAGGCGGCTTGCCCGATGGAGGCGATCGTGTAGATGATGAAGATGGCCCAGAACATGAAATATTATCTTTGACCGCAGGAGATTTCGGATCGGACAAGGTCAACTCCATAGATACTTGTGTTGAGGATGTCGCATCCGCCGTTGATGAGTTTTGATTCGATAAATGAGATGGAGTCGATATAGAAGGGATTGGAGGTGTTTGCTCTGGAGATAGAATTTTAGTTGGTAGAGGGGGTTCGGATGATAATGCCGCTGGCGCATTGATAATTGACTTGACGGGATTAACTTGAGTACGGCGCCTCTTTGGTCTTTCTTCATGCTCTTGGATTTGTTCACACAGTGTCTCTTTCTTTCTTTTGTCACATGGTTCGTTGTCGTTGACTTTTTCTTCTGATGTATTTGGTTTTATGTCGATATCAGCACAATTGGTATCTTTGGAACAGCTTGTCAATGGGATTGGTGTCACCGCTGTTGGTGAAGGCGGAGGTGGTGGTGGTGCTAATACCGGAGTAAATGGCTGAGAGAGTGCCGTTGATTGGCTCGGTGTTACAGTAGTTTTGGGTATATGTTCTTGTTCAATGGGCACACCTTTCTGAAGACTACCCTTACGTCTCTTGCTAGACTCTTCGCTGACGATAGAAACTATACGGTTACGTGTGATCCATTCGTCATAGCGATTGTTCCACCCAAGATAATGGACGTAATATCGAGGCCTACCTCCCAAAGAGTCGGTTTTCAACACCTTAGCCTCATAAACCTTGAGCAATTTATCATTGCCATATTCTACTCTTAGACGAGTGCCAATCTCTATGCTATCAAAATCTATGTTTGAAGCAATCTTTGTGTCGCTGGTTTCGATATTGATTCTTCCACTGTCACTATCTTCTGTTGCGGTGTCCGAAGTTTCTTTTGGTGCATCTCTAACTGAATCACGGCGACGTCTTCCTCCCCTGACTGATCTTCGTTTGGTTTCAGGGAAATTACCGTTCGGAGTGCCAGGAGCACTGGCCGAGCTATCATTGCGTCCGATAGTATCAGCACTGCTATTTGAGTCGCTATGCGGACATTTGAGCTTCTTGTTAGCTATAATATCGTTGACAGGGCGATCAGTATCAGTATCACCACTGATTGAACTGTTCGAACCCTCGCTAAATGCCGCTGTAGTTGTGGTTGTTGTCGATAATGAAACATCAAAGTTTGCGACAGAGTTGACTGATGTGCAAGTATCCGATGGATGAGATACTGCACCAGGTTCAACTTTCACAGGATTTCCGAAATGTTCAGGATTTGTTAGTGGTAACCTATCTAGAGTCTCTGATTCGGCAAAGTGTTTTCCACTCTTGAGTCGCAATGAACTACGCCGTAATACACAATAATCTCCATCGTCAAATATTACAGTGTAACGACTAAAATCCGTGATTTTGGTTATGGTTGCTTGTACAAATTGGTTGTGCGGTTTAGTAGGGTGACGCGCTTCGATTTGGTTTCCTATTTTGAGCTCAGAACCGGGCTTGACCTGATCGTCGTCGATCAAATGAGCAGTTGTACTGCCTTTGAATAGAACGCGTAACTTAACAATTTTATCAACATCCGTTACTTTAGCTTCGCAAAATGCACCTTTATATTTGGCACTGACATCAGTGCCAACCGTAAGATATGGTGGATCCTCTGCTGATGATAATGAAGTCATTGTGACTAATGATGATGATAATAATAACAATTATAGTGATGATAATGATTCATATGATTCTCAGACATACTCGATCGGTCGGTGATATTATTGGTGAATAGATTATATGACAATGCTCCGGAATTTGAGAAACAAAACATGGATTCGATAAGGAACATGAATTGTACTGCCCAATAAAGAGACAGAACAATAGTCGAAGTATACATCGTGTAACGGGGAGAGCTGTGCGGTTGCGGAGACGGCTGCCATAGCTTGTGTGTGTACTGCTGTCTTTAAACTGCACGGCAATTGAATGAGTGTAGTCGAGTGCGCTAGTATGCACAGCAGACCTGTTCTACGCAGCCTTTAGCAAGCGTTCGTCGCTAGATATGTGGCTTCTACGCTAGCGGGTGCCAGCAATTTTTGCTTCGTTCTTCTTGCAATTTTGCTCACAAACATTGTTATTGTTTTTCTGACTTATTGTTGTTGTTGTTGCTGTTAGTGTTCCGCGCGCGTTTCTGAGCGTGCTTTCTAATAATCTTACCGACAGTAACCCAATGCAGTTGGACACGCGGATCACGCGCAACTTTCCGACAACTTGTAGGCACTGTTCCGTTGCCAGTCAACTCATAAATTGCATTCAATTGTTCTTGGGTGACGGTGCTTTTTCTGCCTGGCGGCTTCCCAGATTCTAAAGATCCCGTCCTTAAAAATGAACGTTTCCAACTTTTCACTAC
Organism: Fragariocoptes setiger; assembly: GCA_019968535.1. Taxonomy (NCBI): domain Eukaryota; kingdom Metazoa; phylum Arthropoda; class Arachnida; order Trombidiformes; family Phytoptidae; genus Fragariocoptes; species Fragariocoptes setiger. The sequence goes on along the minus strand of JAIFTH010000060.1, from coordinate 63,483 downwards.
AGACGGTCCAGGGATTCGTGTAGATTCGTTCCTCCACTTTTTAGCGCATCCATAATAATCTTCTTTGTACCATGCATAATCCCACAGGTATTTGGCTCGTTGAGCCGGTGTGTAACGAGGATTGGGTCGAGTATAGGGAGTAGATTTCGGTCGAATGGGGCAACTAGCAGACATCTGCAGACCGGTACTGGTAGAGGGCTGACTCAGATCGACAATCGCTGATGCTATGGCTGATGCTATGACTGTTCTCCGTGTGTTAGAGTCATCACTGAGCAGGGAGATATCATTAGATTCATTAAAATTATACTTAGCTCCGATAGTTAAACCGATAGACATGAGGAGGAGAATTAACAAAAGGATCGAGCATAATATCGAATATTTGCAAGCCATTAAGAATTTCATGCCATTCTTAGTGTGGTCCTAGAGTTGTTTGGTTTGTATAACGAACAACATTGTGTACAAGTGTGACAGATATATTTTTAATAGGTTAGATTGTAACACGTGCGAAAACTTGAGAATATATGCTGATTTATGTTTGTATTTACCTGAAAGGCAGTGGTTTGAAAGTTGGCCATTGTGACGTCAGAAACGTGCACGGACACTGTACAGTTTTTCGCTGTTAATAAATAAAATGCGATTTTAATCAGTGGTGATTAAAATATTACAAATCCATGTGCTGATTTGAGAATTCTTATGGAGTTCTCACTAGAATAAATTTACCGCTCTTTGTTTGAGAAATCTCAACTATTTTTGCATTGCAACTTGTTGAAACCGTACACAGCTGATGTTTGTGAAAATTCGGCTTGAAGTCGAAAACATTTCCAAGCGCTTCCATGTTCTAGTCATTTCTTAAGAGCGATAATGGTATTTGCTTTTTTGCTTCATTGAGTATCAGTTGATTGTCACACTCCTCAGATTCACTGACTAGACGGAACTGCACAAGGGAATTAGAATTGCGTTCACAACATGATAGAGAGCAATCTTATACGGACGCAAAATCTAAACACGAGTAATAACTACGTTAAAACGTCAAACATCTGATATTCACAGAGTGATTTGGTAACGCTATCAACGAATCCTTGTTTAAACTAGTGTAGCATTGCCTCAGCAAATCATATCTTTCGGCTCCAGTTAAATAGCACAGAGTTAGACGACTTGTTAAATAATACTGACTCCGATGAGCAAAAATACAAAAAATACATGTTATTGAGTTAAAAGTAAATTTTAACGAGTTGCCCGTCTTGCTTACTGTAACGTGAATTATAGAAATGTTTGAGATACTAGAGACAACACACGTGGGCGTGTCACTCGTTTGTTTTGATTCGAGAATTTGCTCAGCTGATGTGCCAAAAAGTCGTTAAGTTTGATGGAATCGCTGACATTATGTCAGCTAAAGCTTTATGAAGGTTTCTAATGTCTAGTGGACCATTGGTAACTCAATTATATCTATACTTCATTTTTATAAAATTCCTCATCTTCGTGAGCGAATCCACGATCAAACTAAACTGGCAGCAAGAGTTACGGGATCAAGCCGAAGGTCCTTCCTAACTTTATTCGGCAACCTGAGTTCGCCGGTCACACAGGGAGCCTCGGCACCCATGTCGTCATCTACCCAGGCAACAGTCAATTCCAATTCAAAAATGAGTTCGAAATTGGATCAGGTTAATATTGAAAATTTACGATAACAAAGGTTTAAAATTCTAGAATCTTTAAGAGCGATTATTGTTCAATCACATTCTGATCGTCGTGATATTGATCCTCATTATGATTTCAGATTGCCGACGTTGACATTGACCCGTCTGGACGATTCAAATACATCCTTATCAAAGTGACCGACTCTAGCTCCGCTGAAAGTTCGTCTAAATACATAGTACGCGGTTACAAGTCGTGCTCATATCATGGTGACATATTTGACTTAGTCGAACCTTCTATACGTGGTTCTGGATGCAAAGCCGATTGTGTAGGTTAGTGTAAGATTACGATCTCATTGAGAACTGATCAAAGACCTTAACGACCAATATTGATGACTTTTTTTGAATCATATTCCACTGTGGTCCATTGTATCAAATGTAGGTGGCGGTCGAATTGTCCATGACCCCGATAAAAAATCGATCTTTATATATGGATATTCTCAAGGTGAAGAAACGATCCGAAGTGAATCTGAAGATTTCTTTCGCTCATGCAATATTTATTAATAATTTCATGTTTATTTTGGGCAAAAATTGGCTAGGATTCGGGCCGGCCGATCACGCCATCACCAAGGAGGTGATCAAGAAAAAGTATACTGATTATGATGAAATTAACTGGAGTAACGAAGGATATTGAAGCAAGGATTCAATTGGACTTGTGAACGTATTTGGAATGGAAATCAACGAAGGCGACTCATTGGATTGTAAGGCACTATAATTGTTTGGTCTGCTTGAATCCAAACAATCCATTTGCGGATCATCTTTTGTGTTTTGTGTCCAGTAATTCGTGACTTTGGCATGTTGCTTCAGCCTTCATTTGTATCTACATTACAGCTCAATTTTATTTATGGTTTGCAAACAGTCACAAATTCAAATCTAAGAAATATTCCACGATCAGCATGATTTCATTCACTTAAAAAATGGCAGCACAAAACGAGGATCAAGAGAAGCGTTCTGTAAGGAATAGGATGTGGAGATAAATAAATAGAGTAACATTGTGGAGTTGGTGAAATTAGAACGAAGAGACATGTCCCACCAAAATGAAGTTTTGTAGCAACATTCTTTAGACAGCGCGATCAACGTGATGTTTTTAGCTATCTCGCTACTTTTCGCATTCACATTGAAAGATTTTTTATACCTCTAGAGAGGTTGGTGTATGCCCTCTCTTTATTATCATATGAATCAAGATTCCTCAGCAGCGCTGCGAACATCCACCGATTCGACGCAGCCCGTGGTTAGCACTGTCACTGACCGTCGGTCAGACGTCGTCCGCACCGCACTCGGGGCTAAACCCCCGAGAGGAAAAGCACAGAATGCCGTGCTTCGCATGGCATTTTGGGTATCTGTTTACATTACTGCCATCACTTGAATGTTAGCTGTTGTCGTCCGAACTTCAAAAATCTGCAGTTCATTTGTAGCGTTTATTCGGCGGACAATAGACCAGCTATCTAATAATCTGTTATCTGTTTATGACTACGTGATTTGCAGTTCAGTAATTCAGATCAGTATTGAAACGTGACATTAAAACGAAATACTTTATCATACAATTCATTTCATTCTACGATTCATATTGATAGTTCGCTGACTATAACAACAAGAAAACTAGTTTGTAGTACGTGATACCGTCCTTCCTAAATGTTCCCAAAACACTGCACCACGAGCACGGCTGGTTCGATAGTGTCAGGCTTCAATCTACCTCATGACATTAACCAGTCACGTCAATCCACGAAGAATTTTCAAGAAATGAAAATCTTGTATGTAATGTGTTGAAACGATGTCGACGAAGTTCCATATTATAATTATGATTAATGCAAGTTCACAGGCGAGACACTCACAGCCATAATCAAAATATCGTCCATATCATTTAAAGAGTCCGCTCTTTGGTTCTGAGTTCATCAATGTTCCAGGCAACAAACCTATATTTCCAAAGATCTCCTATCAATTTCTAGTGTCTCGAGAAAACTCTTGACCTTAACGTCCAAAGATTTTCCATGATCGACGCAACTCCTCACATATAACTCGTTCTATCAAAAGTTTCAAAAACAATCCCAGAAATAATGGGGGTGACTGAAGAATCCGACCTCGGGATCCAATAATTTAAATCATCACATATTAACTTCCCACTGCCACCTTTTTCAAGCGACACTTCAAGAAAAAAATTTCTCACTTGTTTAACTGCATTATTGAACTTGGAGGCTAACTCGACCAGCACCACTTTCGACGCTCAACCACCTCTTACTGAATTAGATGCTCAATATAAGTATCTTCAACTGTAGCATCCCATCCTCTATCGCCCATTGAAAGGAATACGATAACATCGTTTTTCAGAATGGGCAATATATGTTTTTCAACGAGGAAACAGGGTCCACACACGAGTGCCAGTTTAATCAGCAATAAGGTGAAAGGTCTAGGACTTGTGTCGTCTGTTCACTTTGAGAATAGTTCGAATGATCTCGCAGTTTCCTTGCTTGGTGGGAATCAATATATCGGCCCCTCGCATAACATCAATTCGAGGAAATTAGATTTGTCCGAATCTGCTGCCAGCACTTGCCGTGTCGGCAGAGACGATCCCGCATCAAATAGTAAAAAGATTTTCATTGCCATTGCTTCTTGGGGAGCGAGAACGAAAGAAGATTTAGAATTCCAAGAAGGCGAGCATCTAGTGATAATAGATGATACCCAGGGAGAATGGTGGTTGGCTAAATCTCTTACGACAGAGAAGACAGGATATATACCAAGCAATTATGTGGCTGCTTTACGATCAATAGAAGCAGAGCCATGGTATCACGAGAATACTAAGCGTATCGATGCTGAAAGAAAATTATTATCTCCTGAAAATGGGCACGGCGCCTTCCTAATACGTAAGAGCGAAAGCCGGAAAGCGCAAGATGACTACAGTTTGTCTGTACGTGACAAAAATGATGAAGCACAGCCCATAAAACATTACAGGATACGTCCGCTTGACAATGGACAAGGCTTTTATATATCTCGAAAATGTACATTTGGAACTCTACAATCGTTAGTTCAGCATTATAGTGAAGATGCAAATGGTTTGTGTGTCAATTTGACCCAGCCTTGTTTACGCACCGAACCACCCACCACTCATGACTTATCCCACGAAACAAAAGATAAATGGGAAATCAGCCGCGACGCATTAACCTTTATCAAAAAATTAGGCTCAGGCCAATTTGGTCAAGTATGGGAGGGTCTTTGGAACGGTACAACTCCAGTAGCCATCAAAACACTAAAAGAGAATTCCATGGATCCCGAAGATTTTCTCGCGGAAGCACAAATCATGAAGGATCTGAGACACGACAAGTTGGTCAAATTATATGCTGTATGTACCAAAGAGGAGCCTATATATATCGTCACCGAATTGATGAAAAACGGATGTTTGTTGGATTATTTGCAAAGCCCTGTTGGTCGAACACTGCCGTTAGAAACTCTTATTGACATGGCTAGGCAAGTAGCCTGTGGTATGGCCTATTTGGAAGCGCGAAACTACGTACATCGTGATCTGGCTGCGCGGAACATCCTTGTCGGAGAAAAGTAAGTATTCTCTTCGTCACGCGTAAAATATTATTTCACATTTAATTCTAAATTAACAAATCGACGTATTCCATGCTCAACCGACCAAAAGGTGTTCGTGTAAAATAGCGGATTTCGGATTAGCACGACTCATTAAAGAGGACGAATATGAGGCTCGAGTAGGAGCTAGATTTCCAATCAAATGGACAGCCCCTGAGGCGGCCACTCACAACCGATTCAGCACAAAATCTGACGTATGGTCTTTCGGTATATTCTTAACTGAGCTAATCACATATGGTCGTCAGCCGTATCCAGGATTAACCAATACCGAGGTATTACAACAAGTTGAGCGAGGAATGAGAATGCCGATATCTTCCCTGCCAGGTTGTCGTCCATCTCTCTACGCTATTATGGTGGAATGCTGGCACAAGGAGCCACAAAAACGTCCAACTTTCGAGACCCTTAGGTGGAAGCTCGACGACTTTTTTCAGACCGATGAAACTGAGTACAAAGATGCCAGTGTGACACACCGGTGAAGATCATTAAGCCATCAACTTAGTTCCCATCTATCTCGCCAAAGTTTACGAATTTCATGTATTCTGCGCCATCATTACAAAGGCATTTTATTTTGATATAGATTCTGAGCGCATATGCTTCGAATCGATTATATGCATGACACGAACACTTGTTTGTTCGAAACGATCCGTCTCGACACCCGTTATCAGTTTTGTTGAAAATTTGAAAATGAAGACGGCCGAGACGAGCGGCTTTGCGGTCATTTATACAGCTGTTCAACGATGAAAAAATAAATAGGAAGGAAAAGAGAAACAACAGAAACAACGTGTTTTAATTGGATATATCATCTTTAGGATATAAAAACCAATGGATTCGTTCACTGGCTGAGATCGATTTCTCACTTGTATACACTCCTCAAGTTAAGCTTCGGGTTTACTATCCTCTTGGATTTGGGCCGCTATTTGGATCGATTTCAATATCTGTTTCCAAGCGTGCTCCACTGGCAAAGATACGATGCCAGGTGTGTCGCGTTCTGGTCCAAAGTATTCGCGCGCTCCATCAAGTTTGGATAATTGTGACACGTTATCGATGGTGAATGATAACAAACGGACCAAAAATGCATTGCTCAATATATCGATAAGCACTAATTTTCGACGAGGGGATGTTAGTTTTTCTTCAATCTCAGAAGCGAACAAGTGTTTATCGCTATCATTCGTATCTTCTCGTGAATTTGGTTCTACTTGCTGCTTCGGTTGGTGTTCGGTTGATCTCGCAACGTTCAAGTTTCTATTCGAATCAATATTACTGATGTCGTGACTTTTGTTACGTTGTTTTTCTTCGTCAAGCAATAGTTTAAAAAGTGCTAAACACGCACGACAATCTTTGAGCTCAGTCTCGACCATCAGACTATAATGTTGCTGAAATTCTTCAATAGTTCCAATGTGATCAAGCCAAAATTCCACATATAAATAGATGATTTTAACTGCCTCACGTGGAGTGCGCAGACTTGATTTAAGATACCGCTCGAATATATCCTTGACAACGTGCTCATGTTGTTGCCAACGCGGCGAATGTTCATCCATTCTCACGAGATCAATATAATTAGGCAACGCGTGTAGCTTTTCAATCAATTCGGTTTGCTTAGCTCCGTATGCGTGGCGTATTTTCCCTTTGGCTTGTAACAATATTCCAATTAACACCATTGATTGGGCACTGCGCTTTGCTAGATTGTATGCAAATTCAAGCATGTCAAAATCAACCAACTGTTGCATGACGTATGGATAAATAGACGGTTGTACGTAATCACGAATGAAGCGTACCAAAAATCGCTCGAATTCTTGATCGACGGTCCACGCGTCGCGCAAACGATCTTTGCGCGTCCGTTTGGCATTGCGATTGGCGTCAAATTGATAGGCTAAATATCGCGCTTGGTGACGTCTAGTCGTTGTTTGCTGCCGACCCGTAGTGATTTGATCACTGACCTTGACTTGACAATCACCTTGTACCGAGCATTGAACCAACAAATCGTGACTTTTCTCCTCCAATGTCAAGGCTAATAGACAGTCGAAAGCTGTCCTAGTTAAGGAAACACGTTCGTCATAATCGGTCGTGTTACGTTTGTTGTCTAGAATGTGAATAACATAGGTGATAACTTCACGATACGCGCCGATGCGTATGTATTTACCTACAATTTGTATGTGGTTGAATCTGGCTAGAGTGAAAAATTCGTTGGCTAACGCGAAGAGATTGTTCAATAGTAGCCTATCGGCGTACGCTTCATATAAGCTATTGAGATCGATTTTCAGCAACAACGAGAATGCACAGCATTGTGTGTTGAGCCTCTCATAGATTCTCTCATCGTCAATGTTGCCCAGCAACAGACTTTGTGACAACGTGTAATCTCGAGTGTTGTTAATATTTGGATCCCTGAACAAATTCGCCCTGATATGATCGGCTTGATGATCACGTATGTGAGCGGTATGTGACAATTGATCGATACCAAGACAATTGTCTACTAATTCGGCAAACAGATCGCGACACGACAATCGCGCCTCAATAGGATAGATGGCACGCGATGTGAACAACAAAAATGAATCGATAATTTTATCGGAGTCACTGCTAATGGGTGACTTGATAATGTGCAATATTTGTTCGTCATTACTGAACGTGATCTCCTTAATGATGGGATTCTGGTTGATGTTCTTGCGTACATCACAACAATTACGCGAGCATATAAGGCAACGGTTAAAATCTGTCGTGAAAACCAAGAATCGATCGGTCACAATCAACTGTAATATGATTTCACTTGTATCAAGCGCTGGCAACTTGCATTGCAAAATGGGCCGCTGAGATCGATAATAAAATCGTTGACTCGGATAGAAACGTGCCAATCGCAAATCGCTTTTGCGAGATTTGCAACCCACCACATCAATGATGCCGATGTAATTTGGTGGTAGAAACATAATCAAAGAATTGTCTAACACACCAGCTGCACCGGGAAACAAAATTGATGTTCGACCATTCCGTTTTGATGATATTACGTTCTGGACAGCAGCAACGCCTGATCTTGGTGTTGATTGAGTAGAGATCGAAGGATTGTTAGATGAGGGCTGTTGCGAATGTGTACACAATCTAATCCGAATTGGTTTGCGATCTAAATTTAGAATAGAACTTTCATTGAGGCCATTCATTAATTTTGGTATGTGAGTGGAAACTGTTTGCCTATTCGGTGTTATAACCTGGGCTTCTTCATCTAAGAATGTCGTGAAGTGACCTAACAACGATTGGTGGATATCGACAGGCGCATCGTCTAGTGGGCGTTCAGAATTTTGCGGGGCCTTGCCGAGCACTAACTTGTATTGTACATAATCTTTGCATGTTATTAATAAATTGCTCGTGAATCGATCGCTAATTAGCTGAAATGATTTTATGGGCTTGTCCACTTGTGAGGCACCAACTTGTGTCTTGCTGCTAGCATCATAGAATCCAATTTCGCCATGAATGTTTCCTACAATAATAGTGTAAGTTTCATCGTCGTCTCGTTCTGTGTTTAGCCAACAGAGAATGGCCGTTGGTGAACGCAAACCACAACAATCCAATAGAATAGAATCATAGTTGTATATGATCTTCTTTTGTGCTGTGGTCGGTCTTTTAATCAATAGATTCAGTACTGGCACGATGTAAATCAATGAGCTAGAATCAATCATGACCAATTTCTTTCCATCCTCACTGATATTTATGGCAATGATGTCATCGTTTAAAGGATTGTATGCAATTTGTCTGATAATGATACGTGGCTTAACTGTGATATTATTATCGCTACCAGCTATTGAAGTTGCGTTGTTGCTATTAGATGATGCTGCTGTTGTTATTACAGACGAGTTATCTGTAAAACTTTGTTTTCTTGTACAATCGCAACTCTTGTGACCGCATTGTTTATTGTGATGACTTGAATTAATCAATCGTTTCTCGACATAATATAAAATGATGTGGTTGTTATTGTCGTCATTGCTACATATCAAGACTGCTAGAATTGTATTGATGTCGATAACGATTGATGTGCATAATCGTATAAATTCATTGTTAGATCGTATCGAATCCAAATTTTCTGTCTCAGATGTTAATTGAAAGCAGCATTTCACTTGCATAAGCTGATCCATGGGAATGATTCAAAATGATGATTTATAAAGATGTTTATTCTTTAGGTAATAAATTAAAAGAAGTTATCCTCAAACTGGCACCAATATTACAAAAATTGTATGTTGCCAAATTCATGTGATAATAATCAGTCGGTGGCACTTTTCTATAATACTAATTATAATATCGTGAGGTTACGAGTGGCTAAATAAAACATCATTAATCATGTGGACATAGTAGTTGTTTCTGTGATCCCTCCAAGCGTTGCACTGTTCAAACTGCCACACTTGGGGGCAACAAATATCACTCTGGTTTCGCTACGGTCGACGATTGTCCTGATGAGTCAAACTTTTCAAGACAATTGCTGTTTTAGGTGTCTGGGTGCCAGCGAATCACGCACCACCGAACTGTGGCGCGCATTTTGCGCACCGAAGCTTGGCGCACACGACTACCGTGGATCCGCAAATTAAATGAAAGGGAGCGAAAGCAAGTGACTTTTTAGCCGAGTTTCTCATTCTCAATGGTGTGGGTGTCAGTGATAATGTAAACTCGTCTTCAACTTTTATTCGAAGACGTCGGCTTCTCCTTGTACACGGCGACGTGTAAATCTTAAATCAGTAAGCCTTGGCCACCTGAAGATTGGCAACAGTTTCTCGAGAAAAAACCCAATTCTCCGTATGTCTTTGTGCCCTGCAATCGCAGACTTACTAACATTGTCGATAGAGCCCTTTTCGTCAGCAGTGTAAATGTGACATACAAATAAAACCTACATTTCTTTGAATCTCACAACTTTGATGGGTTTGGAATCATTGAACATGAGTCTCAGGAATAAAGATTATTGGGAGCAGCATTATGCAAATGAACTGCACTGCTTCACCGAAAACAAAGACCCCGGGGATATTTGGTTCGGTAGGAGGCTCAACAATAAAATAGCTGAATATATAGCCCATAAGATAAACAACGATCAAACCGATCCACCATATGCACTCAGTGTTCTTGATATCGGATGCGGCAACTCATATCTATTGATTACCTTGGCACAGATGCTGAGAAAACCAGCCAAATTGACCGGCATCGACTTTTCACATTCCGCTGTCCAACTATCACGTGGCTTAATAGAAGAATTTCAAGACAAAAAAGGGCACCCGGGAGTCGATATACAAGTGAATCAATGTGATTTTCTCAACCCTCAAAGTGTATTGAAACTCTCGCAAACTAATAGTGATATAATAGTCGACAAAGGAACACTTGATGCTATACTTCTCATCGCTGCCGAAGATCCTGGAAGAGGTCCTTTAACAAGCACACAACTGTATATAAATTCATTAACCAGTCTAGCTCACCATGGTACAATATTTATTTTGTGTTCGTGTAATCAAACACCCGAAGAGTTGAAAAATATGTTTCAGGACGTTCATAATGGACTTAGATTCTCAGCTTATGGCACGATTGAAACTCCATCGATCAGTTTCGGGGGTAAGACCGGCTCTCAAGTGGCATGTGTTCTGTTCAAGCTGCTCCAACAATGATTGCTCCCTCTTTAAGATTTCGCATCTTTTGACTGGGCCTCAGCCAGAGCACGTCGCAATATTTTAAGTCTATATTGGTACTTTTCGTTCAACTGGCGAAGTCGCTCAAGTTCTTCATCCAATTCATGATTGTTTGCTGTCGAGTTCACTCGGTCACTCATCCTAAACGATCTATCTTTAAGAATTGTAGTTATCTGACTTATACATTAATAAAGTTACCAGATTTTGTGGTTATTTTATCATTCACATCAAGTTGTCTTTCATGATCTCTCAAACCATTCAGAATTTCTAATGTGAATCCAGCGCGCCATGTTTGAAATAAGTTGTCCCGCCAAGATCGTCTTTTCGAAAAGTTCTTGGGAATGAACGCTCAGTCATAGTTGTTTATGCTTGTTCTAACAAATGTAATTAAAATTTTGAATGTACAACTTCATCATTTCAAATCCAGAACCATAGAGTAAAACAATAACCTCATAACTGAAAGTTTTACCCTGGATGATGTGATTTTCATGCAAAATAGTGACACCAGAAATGTCAGCGATGCAAGATGTAGCAGTGTCGATCCTTTCAAGAACTTTGTTGACGTATCTCCAAAGTGTGACACGTCTGTCGATTGAGCAAGTAAGAATGTATTCTTTCTGATTTGACACAAATTCTACTCCACTTATCAGAGAATAATGCGCGTCAGGGTCTTGTATCAAGTTTTCAAACGGTTGACCTCTTGATGTAGACAATCTATTGATCACAAGAGCGTTATCATCAGCTACAGATGCTACTAGGTAATCATTCGAGTCTACTAATTTCAAAGATGATGCCATAATTCCTCTTTGGTGGACACGTGACGAGCCAAGTAATCGATTTTCGTCACTGCTGTAAATGCTCAGAGTGCCTTCGTTGCTTCCTATTAAGAATTTGCTAGTGCCTTCGATTTCTTTCACTACGTTTAGACAGCTTCCGTCAACTTCGACTGCTCCGATCAGCTTAACTTCTGTCCGAATACCTGTGTTTCTTCCGCCTAATTTGTAACTCAAGATCCTCAGGATTCCATCGGCACAAGCGCAAGCAATCCTCAGCAAATCGTCATTAGAAACATTACATGCCACACTTGTAATCCTTGCCTCTGCCTCGTTGTCTGCTTCACCATGGTGGGACAATTTTTTATACTTCGAAGGATTGTCGAATCTTTGCACACAAAAGTTATCCAATTCTTGACATCTAATTTCAGTTGGCTCGTACGCCTGATTTACTCTCCAAATAATCAACTGACACCTTCCACCGCCAGATAGTAATATGAATGAATCACCATAGCCTGTAGCGGCCAACGCCTTGACACTTGACCTGTGTCCATATAAAGTTTGTAGTGTCACCCAATGATTCGTTCTTGAGTCATACTGATTCAATGACACGAGGTTGTCTTCACTTCCAGTGGCAAACAAAATTCTCCCGCCAACATCACAGATTTTAACACATGCTCGTACATGGGATGTGTGACAAGCTATGGGTATGAAAGTTGGAATAGACAAATCACATGTGTCGTTGGACTTAATTGGCATATTGATCAGGTTGATCGATGGATCATGAGATCTTTTGGCAATGGCCAAAACATCAGAACGATAGAACATGAAAACATCCTTATCATTGAAGTAGCGTTTGAGGTAGTTCCATGTACGTCGACCGCCGCCACATTCGACAGTCCATGTGACACGATGCAATCTAACGTCAAATTCAACGAAAAGCGTCGATCGAAATCCAAGTATTTTAGTCATAGATCTTGTTACCGGGTCAAATATTATATCGGCCGTCCAATCGAGATCTTTTAGTTTGAGGAAAGTCCTCAATTTCGATAAAAGATCCGGGGTGATATGGTATTCTATAACTCGTCCATCCCTGCCTGTTGAATATAACATGCTGCGATGAGATACACAATGTACACTTGTCACACCATCAGAACCGTGAATTTGAGATTGCGAATAGACGAATTCCAGTTGGTGAAGGCTGAAAGCATGCAATCCACCAGATCTATCACCTACAATTATCATCTTTTTGCCGGGGCTATAAGTGGCACACGTAACCCAAGGGTGACGACTATGGGGTAACTGAAACATTGTATCCTCAGAAAAATCAATTCGGTCGACTGACAATATTTTGACAAGGCCAGTGAAATTGCAGCAAAGTAGTTGATTCTCTTCCACAAATTGTAAGCAGCAAATCTTAGCTTTGTGATAGACTCTAAATTCGTTACGGAGCTTAAGATTAGCGCCCTCATCTTGTTCAACAATGTCATAAATGTACACTGATCCAACGCAACAACTTACAGCTAACAGAGATTTAGACTTGTTGGTTGTCAGAATTGCATGATCTTTTGTTAGATCTACATTAGGTTGGTCACTCACAGGTGCCATCTTTTCCAATCGCATTGATTTGAGATTCACTCTCCTTCTCATGAGATCGCCATTCATGTTTATAAAAATGAATACGTCTGAGGATATCTGGACCAAGGATCGAGGAAATATGCTATCGCTGGTCCCAGATTCACTGAACATGTTCTCAACAGCAATCGGGGCACATCCGATCTTATCATGTATATGATGGAAATAAACGCGGCCAATATTGGACGAGAAGTAAACTATATTTCGATTGAAATCAAACTCAATATGCCAAAGTGACGCCGATCGAAAATCGATACTATATAACTTTTGTCCTTTGTCATGATCCCAAAAAATTGCTAGGCCATCTTCACCGGAGCTTACAAGCAGAGATTCGGGTCGCCCTAATGCGTCCAGAAATTTTGCACACCATATCCTTGCTAAGTGGCCGTATAATCTGTGCTTCTGTGTCAATGAATATGATTGAGAGGAATGTGTGGATTCCCAGATGGAAATACTTCTGTCGTCCGAAGTTGTTGCGAGTCGATTGCATTTGTTCGAGGCTTCGATACTGAATATCGCACCGTCATGTCCAAACAATGAGAGTTGAGAATCACATTGGTAATTGTTGTTCTGATTCGATACCACATTAGCAGGAGACCACAGGACAATTTTCTTGGAGATGGTTCCCGAGGCCACCAATAGTGAGGTGTTGGAAAATGAAAACAGCTTAGCTGAGTATAATGTGCATTCATCAATACATTGATACGTTCTAAGAATTGTCTTTCTTGGCCAATCGAGCACGATTAGCTTGTTAGAAGCACAGACTATATTGACATGATCTTTAGAGCCTTCAACAAATTTGATATCCATGATCCAATCACCAATATGGATGGCATCGGTGAGCTTGGAGATAACACCACTCGTTGATTCAAAATGTGCTATGAGAATGAACACGCCACCAGCAATTGCCATATAATCATTCTGAACGATGAATCTTGTTATATTGACGCCAACAAATATGTCGATGGTTGTTTTCAAAGTGCCGCTGGCGCTTTCGGATATGTCGATTACAACGAGCCTGTTCGCATTTGCTACCAGCAGGTAGACCTCGTGAGAAATGGCAATGTGATTGCATTGCCCGAGAGCTAAAAGACTCTTAAAGTTCGTTGAAATGTTTGATGGATTCATTCTAGATGAACATTTTCAGATAATATAAATGATGAAAGACCGCAAATGGCATCGAGATACCAAAATAACAACGCCGGGAACTGAACGGCGAGTGAGTCCATTTTCACGCTCACGCGATTATTTGTCCACTCAGCTGAGTCGTAGCCACAACAGTCGTGCGAACACGAGACCAAGCTGCTGCCTGTGGCATGTTTCTCAGACCTTAGTTTACTGCCTTCAAGTGGGCTATATTCAGTGTACAGGTTGGGTTCGGAGCATTTAGTTCGATGAATCGGTGAATAGGGGCGCGCTTGCTGGCGACCGTAACGTCTTTAATACCTCTCGATTATGTTATGACCTTTTGATTGAAAAAAAAACAGCAGCAAAAAAGAGATTAGTTTGGATGACAAGATCATTACTTTGAATGCATGAAACGTTAGCAGAACATTATTGATGAAAAGTTTCGTTGCCGTTTGCCAATGCGCCATGTAACAGTATGCTTTACATACGATCGTTGTCAGATCGAATGACCAATTGATTGATAGCAAGATTCCCATAATAAGGAGTTTGCTGGTAACGTTCAATGCCAGCACGCATGATCATTGGGCCATAATTTAATAGACTGATCGAACGAGTTACAAGTCTGTTAATCTCTGTTGGCAACATACTTGTGATTGGCTGAGCTCAACACACGTTGTAGCGCCTGTGAGCTAACCAATCGAACATAGAAAATTCGCAACCAATAGGTTTTCATGGATTGAACGAGTTGAGTCTCAGTTGTTCAGATAACTCATAGGTATAAATGCATTAATCACTAGCTAGGGCACAGGAAATCTTGAATACGATTCTGAAGATAGGCCGGAATGCTCAATTTGCTCATTACAGACCTCGAACATCACTCTGGATTGCAATGCTTGGCATTTCATTCAGTTTAACCATACTACAAAGGTTAAAGTATATGTTCAGTAACATTGCGATGAATTAGCCTCGCTCTCTGCGTACTGTTTATCACTTATTCACTCAAATTTGTCAACTCATCCCGAATCAAATTGGTGCATAGGGAGAGACTTGATAGTGTCCAGCTGCGAAAATATGCCTACGCTAATTTATGGCCCCGGGGACTTGTTATGAAGCTCTGAGTGAGCTAGTGGACCAACTACACATTGTATGTTCACTCATATCTTGTTAGTTAACGTATGTCAAAATTGAAGTTGCGTACTCCACTTGCCTTACGTTTGCACATCACCCAGTGCGCATATTATACACATCGACAGTAGCTACACACACTCACCGACCACCACAATCAATGTACAATTTGAGTGGTCAATAGAGTGCTCGGGCGACATCTCTTTCGTCGGCCAAACTCTTGTTTTCGTTTACTTGCTGTGGCGACAATAGAAACCACAGTGAACTATAAGCTGGTTGGCCAGAAGCACGTGCTAGCGCATTGATGTTTCGCATCACGGGTGGTCGTATTGCTACCATATGTTATAACTTCTATTCACAATCTCCAGTCAGTCAGTCACTCACTGACGTCTGTCCAAAAGTCCCAAGAGCTAACCAACATAGTTGGCGTGAGACAAGCATTGAAGTCTGGATAGGTGGGTGTGTGTATGTGAATGCGTCACTCTGGAATTGGCGACAAAAGAATGGGGCTGAATCGGCCTTCTTTTGTGTGCTGTCGTTGTTTGTGAAGTAATGTCGTTCTAATCGACCCAATGAATGCGTCACCAATGCGACTGTTGGCGCCCTACTGATTTGTCAATACACATGAATAGTTTACATGATTCACATCACATGTAAACAAGAAGAAAAAAGCACGTTTGTGACAATAACTTTTATTGATTTCGATACATGTTTTAAATTCTAATCTCAACCAAAGTTTTTGCATTAGAATCACATCACTGACGTCATTGGCGAGCATTAGTTGCTCAAACATGTTCGAGCTGAAAGAGCTCAAATACCAAGAGATGTGTCTGGGATCTGTCAGGCATACTTATTAATGTTATTCGGTTTTGCACACGAGACAGATCAACTAAGTCACAGTTTGATGGGAGTTCACGTTCTTGGTGTGCCCAATTGTAGTGTACGCGTGTCAGAATTAAATCAAATATCTAACTCTCGCTTAATTCGAACTGATGGTTAGCCCACACTTCCGTTAAAATCCAATAATCGACATATTGAGACAAAATTCGGACTAATTCCACTACTCGCTGGTACATTATAATAACTTTATTTAGACATCTCTTTCTCCTTCTTCTTGCATATGTATCTCTAATAAGAACTTTTGACTATATATGTCTCACGTGTATGAGTGTGTGTCTAGTACAGTCGATCTCTAGCGTTAGTTATAAGTCCAAGTGTCTAGTATAGCTTCTACGTCGACCTTGTTGTCAAGTGCAGTTGAAAAGAATAAATAATAAGCAAGGAAGCCTTCAGTGAATGAATCGAGTTGATGCACCAGAGGATAAGAGAATGGAAAAGGTGCCCCTTGAGTTGTTACTTACAAGTTGTTATCTTGCGAAAATTTCAGACAGGCGTGTATGCTATGAGATGAAGCACATGTTTCGAGCGCAAATCTAAACGAAGAAACGGAACCCCAGTTATAATGCTAAATGTCGATAGCTCTTGAAATACTTTCAGAGTACAACTATTACGCTCGTTCGCTTGTTTGTTTAGAAGGATAGAAGAAAAATAGAGATAGCGTTTGTGTGAATTAAGAGCCATGAATCATTCTCTCATGGCATAGGTCAATATCCGTACATCGTGTTAGTGTGTTGTGTAGCGACTATGACGTCATGACATTACAACGCTTGCGTTACATATCTATTGCGTGTCTTAATACCAAGCGCCATGTCTAGCACACATTACGACAAACATGTTTAAATTGTAAACATCTGGTGAAGATAGTAGACAATGATACATGACCGTTTTATTTAGCTCAATGATATATTGTTGAACGTGTATACAGCATAAACAAGTGGCATCGAGTGTGTCTGAAGTATGTTCCGTGTTAAAAGAAGTATCTCCAATAGGCTCATGTAAATTGAAAGAATGCAAAGCTTTTTTGATATACACATCACTAAAATGCCAAAGATAGACTTGCTCGACTGCAAACGCCGAGCACGTGCCATGGAGCGAAGGCAGAGCGAATGTAGATTCAACTTTGATATAGAGACTTGTTTTCTATGTCAACACCGACGACGCTGTCAGACAATCACTTTGTAGCTAAGTTTGTAAGGCGCGCTGATACATCAGTCTTTAACAATGGTTAGCAGGAAATAAACTGAATAACCAAGCCATCTCTAGATATATCGGATTTGCACCGATTTGCGATTCGAAGATTGACAATTAAATATATCGCGCGCTCTTCGACCTCTGCTGGCTAGAATCAGTGATTATCCAGAGAATCAGTGCATAGAATCTTGAGAATTGGGTGATCATGTAATGAGATACAGACTTATGCTGATTATTGAACTTTTTTCTTTAGTTTTTTTTTGTTTCTCATTGTCATTATTATCAGCATTGTTGCCACCATTGTTGTCGCTGCCAAACAAAGCTGAAGAAACGATACCCAATCAATGAATAGCTATTAATCGGTCACACAAGCAAAAACACGCACACACACACACATACAGACAAGCATGTTCATCTCGCGTGAGTACGTCATGGGTCGACATCAACGATTAATAATAGGCAGCGTAGGCGGTGAGGCGCCACAATCCGTTTGGTGACTCGTTGCTGAACCGATTAAATGCCGAATGCTCAATGCCGGGCGCGCAAGCGCACTTTTGGCAAGATAACATGGCCTCAGCCAAGCTAGTGCGCTCAAAGTTGCTTGCTTTCGAAAGAAGCCAACTATTACCGCCCTTTGTTATGAGATGGACGTATTTAACATTGTTGTTATTGTTGTGTGCACTTGCAGTTGTCACCAAAATTAATCTAAACTCAGAACGAATAACTCATACAGAACCTAAAATAACAATAAGTGACCAATCGATTAGCTTGATGTACAACTGACACGTTATCACAGCTTACTCAGTCTATTAGCTATATAGCGGTACATTCAACGAACAGTCTACGAGTAAACTAATCAAGTTTAAAAATTAGTGATTGTAAGTAAAATAGTTATAGCTAAATGTATTTGTTTGATATTACAAATAATTGATAATCATTTCAACACTTCTCCGGCTAAATTGAGCTCACGGAAATAATCACATCAACAACTTTTTAATTTTAAAACATAATGGCACTCGCGAATACAATGCCATCAGCCAACGAGGACCGACGCCAGTTCGAGCTTCAATGTTCATCGATAATTAGCATGAGTTCGCTCAAGACATCAATGAAAGGTCGCCTAGTGACAGTGGCTGGCATTGTTCTCATTGCCATGCTTGCAATATGCATCTCTCACGTTGCATGTGAGCCAGGTGTGTATTATTCACGATACGCTGGCGCTGCAAGTTCAGGTAAATTTAAAAAAAAATAAGATCCAAACAGACTGAGAAGATTAGATTTTTGATTATCCGGCTAACAATTTTGTCTCAAATGATCAACTTCTGTGGCTTCCATTCTGTACCTATAATCATCTTAGACATCGACGAATTATCCAACTATAAGCAAGCCCTGGAGAATTTGCTTTACAAACGAACACAAGCAAATGTGTGCATAGCACGCGGCAAATCGTGTGACCATCGACCCGATCAATGTTGCCGAGATTCGTCTTGCCGTTGCAATCTATGGGGCACTAATTGCAAGTGCCACCGGATGGGATTGTTTCAGAAATGGGGCTGATTCGAACCAAGTCCAGATAATTACAAGAGAATAATCAAGCCATCCGAATTGTGAACAAAAATTGAGAGGAGAAAGAGTAATGAAGAATTTCTTCTGAAATTTTGAACAAAAAAACGATTGGTTGCGGAAAATGGTGCAAAACGAAGCTTGACGTTTTTCCATTAATCTGCTCAGTCTTCCTCACTAAGAATTAGTCAAAAATGACAAATCGATAAGCTCTAACTCTCTGTCTGGTCGTGTTGAATGCTGCCCGATCTTCATCGGATTGTGTATCGATGAGGCGCACGAATCAACCTATGAGGCCAATGAAAGATAAAACAAAGTATTATTTGATCAACCCCTTTCAATAATCATCACCAGCATCATCTGGACTGCAATAGCATACGAAGAAATAAATCAAAACAACAAAACAATAATGATAATCGTGCGACTCTCTCCTACTCACCATTCATACTTCAAACATTAAATTCGCTTTTTTTCAAAACTTTTATTCCATTGTTGTCAAGAGGCTAGCTGCTTCGGTACGATTCAATGCTACTCTCACAATTCGAGAGTGTAGAACTGTGCTTGTATAACTGTGAGACTATATTATTAGTACTATGTATATGCCTGTAACAAACGACTTAGTGCTGAAATTACAATGCTAAAATCAGGAAAAAATAATCATAATAAAGAAAACTGTTGGGAATGGATTTTTATAATTACGCATTTTATTCCTTCTTTTGCTTGAAACAAATGAAACGACGTGAGGATATTCATTGAGTTAGAGAGATCCAGCGGATGAAGAGCACACAAATTGTACAATAGAGGCGAAATATCACTGATATTACTCTTCTTTGATGCTAAGAGCACGTATTCTCTCGAGAAGGGGTGGATGGCTATGATTGAACATTGAATACAGCTTGTCGTAAACAGGAAAACCAAGATTATCTTTGTTGAGCTTGATCAGGGCTGATTTTAGTTCGGTTGCTTTACCCAATCCTTTGGCGAAATTGTCTGCCTGGAATTCATAACGACGACTTAAACTAACGGTCACAAAACCGATAATTTCGTTGTAGGGCGCGAATATGTACATCATCACAAGCATGAGACCAATTATGACGGGTCTTTCGGAATGAAATCCGAAGGCTGCGAATAGTGCTACGTTCTGGTACAATTGTGAGAACAGTAAAAATATCAAGAGTAAATTGACTTCTGAGAAGGCGATATTCTTGACAACATGATTAAGATACCAATGACCAAGCTCATGTCCAAGAACGGCGAGTATCTCATCATGATCACATCCACTTCCAGATTCTTCACTTGATTTAGACGTCTTGTCAGAATTTGGCTCTTCTGTTTCATCCTTGTAACCTTTGATCAATGTATCATAGAGAACAATTCTCTTACGGTTGAAAAATCCAAAGAAATAGGCGTTTGAGTGAGCGCTTCTAGCAGAACCCTTAACGACATAGATTTGTGTTAGAGGGAACTTGATGGAAGATGCGAGAGTCTTGATTTTGTTGCGCAACTCTCCCTCAGGTAGTGGAGTGAACTTGTCGAATAGAGCGGCAATTTCTGCATGGAATGCCATCAATACTAATGTTACAAATGTTACAAATACCCAAAGATAGAAAAAGAAGTAGGGTCCGCCAAGCCTGACAATAGCGATTATTGCTGCAATAATAGGCGACGTGATGGCAAAGCTCACCAACAGTTTTTTCACCTTATCTTTGGCGTAGAATCCCAATGTTTGCTTGTTGAATCCATGCCTTTCTTCAATGACAAAAGTACTATACAGTGAGAATGGCAGTCCGACCAAAGCGGATAGAAGTGTACTTATCAAGGTGAATATAAGTGATTGAGTGATTTCGTTCAACACCACACTATCAGATGAGCTTTGAAGATGAAGTCGGTCACGTAATTCTCCTGATTTACTCCACAGAAGTGGCAGTAAGAATATGAGAACTAACGTACCCTGTATCTCATCAAATGTGCCCGAAATGAAGGAAAATCTGGCACGGTCTATGTTGTAGGCACGCGCTTTTTCCAAAGTTTCCTGATCCAATATTGTATTTAATTCAGATGGTACCTCCTTGGTGGATAAATACAAGCGAAATTGTCTAATTGCTAAATACGTGTTCCACAAGAATACTAGCCACGAAAAGGTGATCACTCCATACCAAATATATGTCGGTGTCCAGTAAGGCATCAACGTTTGACTCAAATGTGACCTTATAAGTTCTATGGATTCCATCGCAGATTATGTGACGGAATAGATGATCGTGAATATGTGAGTCGTGTGTCTTGCCGGGTATATTGTGTTGTTAGCTGATAGTATCAATATTAGAAGACGATTCTGAAGATATTGTAAGAATTCTTAGTACGTTTACGTGCTTCCAACGGTGCGATCCTTTGTGCGATCAAGCGCAATCTTTCAACGCTCGTTAGCGAACGCCACGGCAACCGCTGTTACAGCTGTTGACCAGAAACAAGCATTGCGAGACTAGAGTCCTGCAGAATGGGAATCGTTTGATTGCGTGCCTGCCTCGAGGACCTCACAGCGAACAAAGAAGATTCGAACTTCTTTCATAAATTTTTATTGTTTCGCTAAGAACTTTTCCTTTCCCTTTGGCAGCAACAAAAAATAGGTTGGTTGCGGTTGATACAGATTCTCCTCAGTAGTTGAGCCGTGAACCTATAATACCGACCCTTGTATGTGTTCTGCTGTTGATGACAACAACTGTTGATCACACAATTCGAGCGCTTTATTGGCTCTTTTTAATTCATTTTATCTAGACCTAATTATCTAAAATTGCATGAGAAATCGATTGAAGACAGCATGAGACTGTTGTATGTAGTCGTGTAAAATTTAAGGGATTATATTTCTGAATGTCTGTTTACATGGGAATATATTTGTAACTGGAAAACAATGTATAATTGATATGGGAATGCTCAAAATGTTGATAACAATTAAAAATTAAATTGAGTATAGGTGGTTGAGAAATATAGTAGTTTGCGAAAACGCTCTGCCGACGCCGTAAATTTTAGGCCCCAAGCAATATCGTCACGGATATCGTAAAAATTTACTCGCTGGATTCACAGCCGAACCGAACCGAACGGAGGAACACTATCCACGATGATGATGATGAACAATATGATGAATGCTCATCATGAATCGCCCGATCGGTCGCTATTGCTTGTTGTTTCGGCTCACTGGCGATTGTCAGTGGCAAATCGCCACCGACATGTCTATGGCAGCTTCTTGTTTACAAGAGACCTATGGAAGCGTAGTTAGCTAATAATGGTCATTATGATTTTTGCGACGAACCACTGCTGTTGCTATTCGTTGAATCTTTGCCAGAATCTGCATTAGAAGCAGATGCGCTAGAATCAGCTAATGATGTTGAGTCGATACTCTTTTTGTCTTCATTTGATGATGTGTTCTCATCGACGGTGTCATCGTCTTCGGTATCGGCATCCGCAGCGTCACCAACAGCGTCTTGGCTACTTTGCTTATCGTCTCGGATTGATTTCTTGTCGTCACTTGTGTCGCTGGTCGTTTTGGCGTCAGCACTCTCAACCTTAGTTGCTGCCACAGCTTCAACATTCGTCTTGCTAGGCTCCTGACGCGATGAGGCCGCCACACTGCTAGCCGCATTCTCAACCTCCTCGATATCCTTCATACCGTCGGCTCTGTGCCAATTGAAAATGTTCGACATAAACTTATTTGCGCCAAACAGTGATTTGAGTTTCGATTTGAATCCCGACTTGGTTTCAGTGTCGGCAGCGGGGCCGGCTTGCTGTTGTGAGTTAGTTTGTTGTTGTTGTTGGGGCAAAATTTGTTGTTGCATTAATGAATTGATCGCCTGGTTATTGTTATTGTTGTTGCTCGATTGGTCTTGTGGGAATCGCAAATGATTCATTGCAAGGGCATTGAAATTAGTTGCTGCTTGTTGGAATGCATTCTGTTGCTGCTGCTGTTGTTGGGAGTTAATCGATTGCTGTTGTTGCTGTTGCTGATTGTTGGTGGCGGCCACATTCATCAGCTGAGCGGCAGCTTGTTGCAATTGCTGACCAATGTTGGTGGCCACTTGCTGTTGGTTGTTGTTGCTAGCCGCTTGTTGTTGGTCGCCGACGTGCGGTGCGCCCGGTATATGAAGACCGGCGTGATGTGCCACCTGTTGAGCTATTGCGTGAGCCGTGGGGTGCTGTTGAGCGACCACTTGAGCAGCCTGATTCAATTGAGCAGTCATCGTGCCAGTTAGGGACGACAATGATGGCAACGCCGGTATGGGCATCGATGGCAACGAGATTAACTCGCCCAATTTTGCGCCAAACTTTGTGACCGACGCCAAGCCGCCTGACGCGGCCGCCTGAATCATAGGATGAGCATTAGCCAATATGGCACTCTGGTATTGTGGTTGCTGCTGCTGGTGTTGTCCGCGATTGTTGTTGTGGTTGTTATTCTGGTTTCCGTTGTATGGTGGACTAGCACCAATGGGCATGCCTTCGGCCTGAGCCAACGCTGCCGCAGCCGCTGCTTGATTTTCTGCTTGAATCTGTGCAGTGATTTGTTCAATATTAGTGGCTCCATTGATATATTGCGCTCCATTGGCGCCCGAATATTCCATGGGCATCACATTGGTTGCACTGTATTGTTGATTGAACACGTCACTGGCGGCACCATACGGTCCTTGCTGCTGATTGTTCATTCCGTAAGCGTTGTTAGTGTTTCGGGTCCCACCATTGTTATTGCCATATTGTTGTTGGCCTCCGTATCCGGCGCCACCTCCGCCGCCATGCTGTCCACGTCCACCGCCGTGACCGTGAGCATTACGACCGCCACGACCACGTCCGCCGCGTCCACGACCGCGCTTCGACTTGCCGCCGCGATATTCATTACCGTGACCACTATTTCCGTTATAATTGCCAACTATGGTCTTGCCTTTCTCGATCTCAGCATGTTCCACTTGCACTACAATTGGGATAATGGTTTTTCTGGTTTTTGGCTTGCTCGACGATCCATGCGAGCTGGCGCCGGCGCCGTAACCGGCGCTGTTGCCTGACGTACTGTAGCCGGCGGCGATACCCGCTTGACTGGTTGGATAATCTGTGAAAGCTACGGAGGCGCCGAAACTGTTTTGTCCATTTCCATAGCCGGTAGAGTGTCCTGAGCCGGCGTAACCGGAACCGGAGCTCCCGTAACCGGCTGCGGAGCCAGTATTTGCGGATGGGCTTGGTGAGTTTGCGCCGTAGCCACCGTTTGACGATGTGCCAGGCGATGATGCGCCGTTGCCATATCCACCAGCTGGACTGGCCAGCTTCACCATAGGGCCAGGGGCGCCTAAACATTTTATTTCAATGAATATAAATAGAGTAGATATGGAGAGAACATCGGTTAATCATCATCATACATACATCGATGAATGAGTCAAGTTTTAGATTTGGCAAAGCAGGATAAGCGAGGCACAAATAGAAGCAGTACAGTTGGAGGCCACACCGATTGTTTTTCAAAGAGTTAGTGATTAGTAATTTCAATTAGATGATCGTGATCTTCGTGAGTACTGCCAATTGCTGCTGTAAGTAAGCATGGCTTATCGAAAGTATTGAAATCAACCATGTTGTAAATTAGAATAGTTTGATGTGTAAAAATAAAGGATAGTGTTGAAGTTTAAAGGGCATTTTTAGGGCATAGGAAACGTGCCTTGACGTTTGGGATGCCTGAGTTGGTGGCTGCATGTGCTGATGATGTTTGGTAACGATGTCACTATGATAGTTATAGTTATTCTCATTTGATTGTTGCATACAATCGAAATATGATCTGTCGTTATAAATATTACTGTGCGGCATTGCGGATTTACATTTATCGTGTTGCAAACGATCATAATTATCATTATGTTGTTCATTCAAATATCTATGCTTGTCAATCATGTATTGATGATCATTGATCACAAAATCAATCACAATATCATACAAATCAGGATCATGTTGCATCAACAAATCAAGATCATGCGCTGACACCATCAGTGCCTCATTGTTTGGCTTAAACTCTTTAAAATGGGACATGTCGAGCAATAATGGACTACCGCCGTCACCGCTAAAGCTCATTCTCCTGTCTGGCAGCATTTTAATATCATGAAGCATACTGTTGTCGCTGCTACTCAGCAAATCACGTTTGCTGTTCACGTCATCTACATTGAATTGATAAATAAAACTTTGTCTGTTGTGAGCTAATGTGAGATCATTATTACTATTATCATAAATTAAGTTTGGATTAGATAATTGATGCACGTATAAATCAGATGTGATGGGATTGCTGCTGCCGGCCAGTGGATTGTGAAGATCTGTCGACGCAATATCGTGACGTCTCGTGAGTGACTCATTATTACCGATTGGCCCATTACTGTTGATCAGATCATCATTATTGACTACTGTTGCTGCTGCCCCTGTTAATTCTACCGTTGAGCAATGCAAATCACTGGTGCCGGATTTTTTGTGTTCGTGCTTAATGAGCGAGAATAGTAGCTTAACTATAGTGCCGTTGACACTCGGTTGTTCGCACAAACCTGAATCGACGGGTAAAGCTTGGGGTACCGCTGCGTTATAAGCTTGACCAATTTGGTTGTCGGGCATCATACTATACTGCCGCACTGAATTCGTGGGCTGTTGTTGCTGTTGGTGCTTCTGTGGACCTCTATAAGCCTGCTGCTGCTGCTTTTCACTATTAAAAAAACTATTCATCGATGCGGGTCCATAATTGTTGCTGCCTTGATTTTGGACCTGCCTGAAATTATCTACATGATTGTTGCTAAATGATTGTTGACTCGATCCTGATTGATCATAATTATTATTACTGGTGCTAGGATTATTGTTACTATATTGTGGTGTTTGATGATACGATGATTGTTGTTGCTGCTGTGGTTGTGTCGATGGCAACGACGACCATCCACGGCCTGACGAAGATGCAGACGATCCATATGACGGCATCAACATTGAAGCAGGAACAGTTACAAGTGGCAATGATAATGGCATGACACTCATGCTTGGTGGGTTGTTGTATGTAAATTGTGACTGGCTACCTAATTCTACATATGACGACGGTCTATCTCTTGAATCTGAGTTAGTGAGGTTGTTAATTTATAGTCAAGTTGTTATTGTTAATGTTTCAGTTAGAGTTCAATCGAATAATTGATTGATTAAAGGGTTAATTTAGAAAGAGAGCATTTTCACATTATTATGATGATTGTTAGCTAGTTTGAATTGAAAATTAAGTCCTTAATTTTAAAACAAATTGTTTCGTTCATAATAATAGTTTGTTAAAATCTATTAAAACTATTGTGTGTAGAATCAAATTATCCGATAGAAATAGGAGAAAGAAATAAACTTACCTGCGTCGTACTGCCTTCCGGCACCGTTATCTTGCTGATGTCCTTTGATGCCACTGTCGCCCGATGAATAGGAACCTGGTTGCGAGCTCGCTTGCTGCGATTCGGCATATGTTGATTGTTGCGAACTGGCGCCTGTTTGCGATCCGTAACCGCCCGCGCCCAATTGTTCGGTGCTCGTTTTGAGCTTCGATAACGGCACCTTGATGTAAACTATTTGAATCTTCTTTGCTTTATTCAAACCAGAACTGCCGCTGTCCACGTAATCGCTAGCGCCCTTGTTGCTGTTGTAAGAATCGTCGGCTAAACAAGCCGTCACTACGGCTATTATTGCCAACAGTGTGGCAAAAAACTTGAGGTAATCCATCTATTTGAACGGGAAACGTGGGAATTGGTGTGTCAAAGTGGGACGCTTTGTTAATAAGGTTGAACTTGGACTGAGTACATTCTCAACAAATGGCGCCAAAAACCATCACCCGTGTTCGAATGCAGATGAACAAAAGTGGCAAGAGAAGAAAAGAACTGTCCTATTTTCGGTCTATAATAGACCTTCATTACATCGGCATGATATAGTAGATCGATCTCACGGTTCATCTGAAAAAAATCCATGACAACAAATGATGACTTGAAATATCATTTCAAGGTTTGTCGTACAAAGGTGGAGGAGCGCATGACTTGTCGTATCGACACATTCAAATATTAATGACGTAATATGATCGAATAAACTTGCATTTTTGAGACAACATCATTAAGATATTATTATGTTGTTCTTTTTTATATTCATATCGTTACATTCCACTAAGTGATTTCTGTCTCTAATTCAATCGATAACAGTCTGGACAGTTATCCTCTCGACGCACGATTTGTCCTACAACTTTTATAGCACACAAGAAAACCATTGAACAATCTCAGCATCGTTGTACTCTTGTTCGTAGCTGTATAAACATCTTTATTGACAAACATCGATTTGTTATTCCAATAAAATCGTTTGTTAGCTTAGTGAGCAACAACTTTTCTGTAATAAAATCTGCAATTCAAAAAGATTAGCTCAATACTATGTACAGTTTATGTGCCAAACTTCATAATAACCCAGCCAAAATTAGTTTCAGCGTTTGAAACAGGCTTTCTTTCACGTTTTCTCTTGCACTCGCTCTCTGTTTGCGCCAATCTGTGCAAATCTGCCAATTGGAATTGTTAAGTTTTGTTTCAATTATTCGATAAAACATTCGACCCAAGAGTTGTTGTTCGTGCCACATGATTCTCGCTTTCTTCGCATCACTTTAGCTTGCCTGTGAGTAAGTTTATGTTACAGGCAAAGAAAGTACGTAATGAATCTACACTCTGACTTTCAGCCAGCACCTTGCATAACATTGGACTTAACTCAACTAAACTCATCAACAGCATCAACAACAACTATCTGTGGCTGTCTACATTGAAATGAGTGCATTAGTAGAAGTTGAATAAAGAAATTGTGGCGCTTCTTTTCTATTTTCTTCTTCATCCAACATTCAATCTTCTTGTTCAAACTGTAATATTCGAGAATTTCTAATTTGTGTGAGTGCAAAAGATGGTCGAGCTTGAGCGAATAAAGTAAGCAAAGAGAATTCGAAAGTTTCTCGGACCAAAACAAGAACAAGTGAACAACAACAATAAGTGTTTGCCTTGCTAACTCATCAACAGTACCGACATCAACTCCTCTACTACATGGAGCATAATGTGCTCGTAAAGAAGCCGAATCATACCTGCAGCAGTATGCTTATTATTATTAGCTAGACTACCTCAGTAAGTTTAACGCGCGCACAATTTTGCACTTAAATAAGAACGCACTCACAATTCTGTACTGTTAAATGTTAGCGGTCTGTCCGTCTCTCTGTGCATTTGTATACAATCAAATCTGTTTCTTCTATGTCAAGGCAATGTCCACCTAGAAAAGAAAAAAATGATGATCACACATACACGAATGAGACCGAGCTTGTCGCAAGTTGGCGCCAGATAGTGGACGAACGAAAGAAGGAGCGTGTGAACAGCTGACATCAAAATAAATAAACTGAATGCGCTTAACGCACACAAAGTGGCATGCAAACAGTCGCTGTCTAGATGTTTGAAATGGAAACATAGATATGGACACAACAAAGATTTGTGTGAGTGTATGATATCTATGCCAAATTTATGTTCTCACATTATCTCGTACGTTGAGGTGGCACGCAAAGTTTGAACTCTCATTTGTATCGGTGCATCTCATTAATTACGACGAGTTTTTTGTATATGTGTGAGCCATGCCAACGCTCTTGAGTCGCACCGTCAAGCAACGTTGACCGCGAGCTTTGTGGCGTTGTTGTCTTACTCTATTCTATGCTTTGATAGGTGGCGCCCAATTTTGTTTGTTTGGATTGGTCATCCCAGAGAAGAAGCCTGTGAGAACAAGAACACACACCTGGTGCCTGGCGTATTTAAACCGTTAACAGCCCAACAAGGCTATGCCCAAAGGCCATCAATGATGTTACTCTGGCCTGCCTATCCTATGACAGCCGGTTAAATGACGATTAATTGATGAACAAATCTATTGTGCTAAGCATAGTTTCGGTAAATTAAACATATAAATGAAAACCATCTATCATTCTTACCTCATCTGTTGATTTTGTTCATAGCAACATTCCGTTCTTTGAAGTTACTCGAAAGTTATTTTCGATCATGATGGTTGACTGTATGCTATACCTCTTTGAATCTGTTGCAAGTTAACATTGACCCAACAGATCACAAGGTTTACTTTGTCACATCCGTTGTGTATTAATCTTATACATTATGTGTACTGATTATCTCACATTCAGGTGCAATGATTTTCTGCCTCGATACGAATTTGTCATTCTGCTGGCAATTGACGATGTGCATCATGAGCATGCTGAGCACTCGAAATTAGCGAAAACTTTCTCAACAATCAATGTTTTTGCACGGGCTCTTAAGTGTTGCTTCAATTCCAAACACCAGAAGTTTGATAATAAGCTTCCGTAAGCGTGCAATTGTTGGACGAGATAAACATCACATGATGCACACGGAACTGGCGCTGGCCCGCAATCGCTCCACTTTAGCAGTGTAAGAATTCAACAAGAAGAAACAACAGCAAGTTAGCAAGCAATAGCGAACAATGATGATTGACTTGAGCTAACCTGACAACATTTTGCCAAACCAAAATCAGCAGGTAGTCTTAAGTGACTCAATCGATGAGCTTGCTCTTGTTTCTCCTTATTGTATTGTACTTTTTGCTCTTGCTCTAACCATGCTTTCAATTTTTTCTTTCACTTTTATCACACAAATAATTCTGTCTAAACGCATACACGCATAGCCGTCTCCGACATTACGTGCCGAAACAACAGATGAACGACTTTTGATAGATTGTTACTGTTGGGTTTGATTCTTGGTAGACTCAATTGTTCGATATTGAAGAAACCAATCAAACGTGCATCGATCAATCGTAAAATGAAATTTCTGCGAGCATTGCAACCGATCATGCTAACCCTGTTAGCTTTAAGATTCCAAACTCCATTATATTCAACACCGAGACTATGACAAACATTTCAAGTGCATGGTCCGTTTTCTATTAATCAATCATGGAATGCGAGAGCATTGCTACTACTGAATAGCAATGATGGGAGTATGCGAGGCGATTATTACTTTGTGATCCAGTGTGAGAATGTTTCACCTGCCGAATGGGTTTTGTTCGATGCAGAGAGAAGATTGCGTGATCAACGCACATTACATGTAGCATTGAGAGCAATAAGCTTGCTAATTGCTTTTGGTGTCAAAAAAAGTTATTCCGATCTTAATCGCTTGACCATGCCATTGCAAGGCTATGTTATGATTGATCCACAGCGATAGGTCCAGTTTGATTTGGTGTGTGCTTGTGAACATACATTCGACACTACTAGCATCACTTATAATATTACTTTTATGCCATGTCTCACGATACATTTGCCTTTACATCACATGGCCAACGAGAATACGGCGATCGGATTTAGTTTTCTGCTGTTGATGTTATGTGCTAAAAAAAGATCGTACTCGACTTGAATGTTTATCCTCATCATCTAATCATTGTTGATGAAAAAAAGGTGACGACGACGATGACTTCAATTTGGAATCTCACATTTCAAGTGTGCATGTGAAATTTGTAGCGAAAACGAGAGGCTTCCAATTGAACAATCGTGATCATCGTATACGCACGCAAGCAAACTTCAACAGCTCACAATTTACCTGGTCGCCAGAAAGATTAGTCTTTGCTTGATTGACAAGTCACCATGGCATAATGATGGACTCTATTGCCTCATAGTAACCTGTTGCTTGTCGAACGCCTTTAAAGTTTTAGTTCGACAAGTGACCAATCATGAAGCACGAGTCGCTTGATTCCAGCCAACCAAGCAGGCAAATAGCCAAAGTAGCTGTGCATTAAGGCGAACTGTGCTAATTTACGTCATCATTGATATGATTCGCGCTCTGTTGTTGTTGTTGCTGTTATATGTTGGTTAGACAACCGGCTGGTTATTAGCTTACAGTGCCTGTCATACTCTCTATCACTCATAGGTTACTCATCATAACAATTTCACCTGATAATCAGCTTGCAGTTTGCAGTTTATCTATTGAGTAGCCGCCATCAAAGGAGATCTGATTGGTGTTGGCCTACTAGCTGAATCGGCCGGCCGACCGGCAAGCTAATGTACATACACACGTCAGCTACCGCTTTGACAAGCGCGTCATTGATGTGCCTAATGTGAAAGACTGAAAGACTGTTTTGGACCTTGATGAGCTCGCTATATAGTCAGCTAATGTTAGTTGGCTGGTTGGTGAATTTGACGACTGGCGATGATGGGTAAAAATCGACAAGCAAGCGTTGTTATGCATGCTAGCTAGCCAGCCAGTGATAGAGAATGAAAGTTTCCTTTTTTAATGAAGTCTAACGTTTGTATGTTCAACAAGTTGGACCGTAAGTTGGTGAATGTGAATGGCAATCGTTATGCATGTCTGTTGTACTTCCTTTCAAGAGGACGATAAATAATAATAATAACAGCCGCAGCAACAGTTACAATGCTCAAACACTATTTTCCATCCATCTCATTTTGTGGCGCCTACCTTGAGCATGGAGTATTTTTCATTCTCTTTCGATTTTGGTTCGCTTTTTCTTCTAATAATTCTGTAAATGTTGTGTACACAAAATTCTATTGCTTCTCGGTAATTTAGATAAATTGCCTCCATGTGGAGATATTAACGCATAATATTCATTCATTCATCCATGGAAGCGTTTGTTTCGACAGAGCGAAAGTTTGTTATCTTAACATTCTCTGTGTTGTTTCGGTTTTTGTGTAGAACGAAAACGGTTCTTAAAACAACTCAAAATTACACGAGTTGGTGCCTGTGTGCTCTAGCTGGTGCTTGTGTAAAAACAGAACTAGAACGAAACAAAGAGTTGTGCTCATGTGCTCATGGCGCCATTAGCTAACCTACACGTCGTCTGTGTTGGTGAGGCGACGGTGTTTATGTGTACATGTCAGTGTGCTTGTGTCCGGATTCTATTATATGCGGAAACTATCAGAGCTCTATTCGTCAAAACGAACGTCGCATTGCACATAGACATACTAGCTGCATCAATGTTTGTGCTGCCATCATGAAGTATGAAATATATGTAATAAATCTATAATAATATTAAACTCGAAAATAATGATATGTCATATAATATTCAATTGTGGCCTATTGTGTGATGACCGCACACAAACACTTTTTCTTAAATTTCAATGCACACGCACACAACTTCATCCCTTCATTTCCATTAGACACAAGGTATTCACAAGCATTGGTGGAGGTTATAAAGTGTCAAGTTATGAAACAAACACTTGCCAATATTCGAACCGATCCATCCTGATGCAACTCAATAATTATACTATCGATGACAGTCGCCACGCTTCAGCAGACATGAAGTTAATATTCCTCTATTTCGACAAGAATATTCTTCATCTAAGGCATATTTTCTGTGGGTAAGCTTGGATACATAGGTGGATATATATATGCATCGATCGTTGTCGTCAACAGTGCAACTTTTACAATGAACTTTCACACAAAAGCTCACACACGTGACTGTTGGCAACTTGTTGCAACTATAATCTAGCTTCGCTCCTAAGAAATAATTGACCGTCTTTGCATTGTGTATGTGCACGCACACAGCTATCGACAATTGGACGAGTCGACAGCGTATAGAATAGAAATCAAGTGAAAAAGAAAGCGAGAGAGATAGAGAGAGAGAGCGAACGACCGATCAATCGATGAATAGAACAACAACGACAACAAACTCTGCGCGATCGATTTGATAGTCGATCGTAGATTTTCTCAATAAGCTATTGTTCATGATGATGATGGTGGTCAAAGTTGTGCAAAAGAAACGCTGTGTGGCATCACGTAGAACAAAAATGCATTCTTGAAGCATGAGCAACCGTTTCCATGATGCGCACATTCAGGGCACATCTCACTTTCTCTGATCAGTCTCTAGCAATTCGGGATGGCTGTGGCAAGCTTGCGAACAATTACTTGAATGGTCCAGTGAGTGACAGAGCTAAAACCTAGAATGAAACGCGCGCGCACACACATTCACACAGAAAGAGGGTCCAGGAACCAACGAGCTGATGCAAGAATGACTGCATTAGTGAACTGAAATTTTGCTTGCGAGTCTTACAGTCATAAGACTACAGTTACATGATGGCTGCCTGCTCGCCTGACACGAATGTATGGTGTGTACCAAGAAGTCATTGTTCGAAATCATCGCTCACAACTTGTCTGTTCATCATGTTTGGTTCGATGCTATGACCAACACAACAATTCGGTCACAAAGACAATCGATTTTAGGTGTTCCTTTGATTGTCATGGACATAAATGAACCAAATTATATGTGGTTCTTGATGTCGATTTCGATTAGGCCGTAGTTAGACAGATTAAGACAATTTGTGAAATAACCAAAACGCCCGTGTTGAAACATTTCTCCAAACATTAGCCACAATGATGGATGCCGCTTTGTTCGCAGTAATTTGCACTAATGCATCACGTTAATTATCAGCTAATCACTCAATGACTGGATAAGAATTGAAGTCTCTAAAAAACTGCACGTTTTAGAAATGCGACTCACCTGTTTGCTGGAACAATTGACCGGAACGTCAATGTTTAGGTTATTGGTTGATATACACGTTCTTGTTGCTAGCAATACTTCTGCGTTTACTGTGTGTGCGTACCTAGGACCTCTTAATTGAATGGTGAACCTTCTAAAGTTGATTCGTAGATTAAGTAAGATAGATATCTGGATCTTGAATTGTGTCTGTTTGTGTGAGAAAGTTCTTCAGGGATGATAATGATATAGTCTTGATTATGATTGCATATTATCTGTGACTATCATACACGTGTCGCCGGTATCTTGATTAGATATCTAGATCTATTTGTCGAGCATTCAATCTAATCGGCTAATGTTGTCATAACTGAATGTATGTTCTGTGTCAGTATGTGCGTGTGTGTTGGTGGTTGGGTAAACATAAACAGGTGTGTGTTTGTGAGTGCGTGCATGAATGTGTATGCTCGTGTCTAGAGTTACAAAGAGTGAAGTAGCTGTTAGTAACGAAGCGACAAAAGAAGAGCGACTATGGTGATGTAACAGACAACAAGCGAATGAATAATCAATATATTTGTACGTGTGTTGAGACGTTTTGCTCAGACCATTAACTAAAAGTCTGCTGCTTAGTTGGCCTTTACTATGGAATGAGCCACTCTAAGACGACGATGTCTATTGCACGATTGGCGCGCCTCTTTGCTTCTCAGTTAGCATGCCCGTCTGCCCGTCTGTCCGTCCGTTCGTCTTTTGGTTCGCGTGTGCATGAGTGAGTGCGTACTGACTTATATTGCATCAACTACCTATTCAACAAAGATGACAATCCATAACGTTTACTGGATGCATGCTAGTAATCATCAAGTCACATATAGCAGTAAATGAAACGGGCAATGAGTAAATGAACTAGTCTGCTGACTTAGGCAGTAAGTCAGTTCCGTCAGTGCCGGCCCCGTTGCAGTGTTGCTATTGCTAGTCAGAAACTTGCAGTCTACATTAGGATGACGACAACGACAACTTACGTAACGGTACAACAACAAAACAAGATCACACCACGCGTTACTTGTCCACTAAAGCAACAAAGAACGGTGCATCTCATGGCGCAACGACTCCGCCTTTCGTGACTCGGCTTTCTCTTTTGCCTCGCTCATCTGAAGCTGGTCAGCTAGCCTACTTCGAAAAATACACAGCCAGCTTCGAATGAACACACACACACTGACTCACGTAGCTACGTTGCTCGCATAATGATAAGTCTGTCTGTTTGACTGAGTGTGTGTGTGTGTGTGTCTGTGTCTGTGTCTGTGTCTGTGTCTGTATCTGTGAGACAACCAATCCTCGAATGTAACCGGTGTTGATCAATGAAAGTAAGCAAGTTGAGTCCACCACAACAACTTCTATCAACATTCAGCATATGATAGGTGCTCTGTAGAAGTGGTAGTGGTCAGTAGAAGTTAAGTAACCGTGGGCAGCGATAGTAGATTTTGCTCACGGCAAGAATCGAAGTCGAATCAAGTGTTGTCATGACTCAGTTTAAGTCAATGCTGCTTTTCTATCTGTTCGTTGACTCATCTATTTAACTGTTCGAATGTCTAATGCAACATTACAACAAATAGGCATACAGATGGAAGAATGAAAAACAAATTGGACCGAACGCGCTATTTGCAGACAGTGTTACATTGCAGAAACGATGCAATGTTTAAACTTAAGATGTTATGAAACAGCAGATGATTAACGACGATTTCGGCAAATAGTCGATACACATGATTCTTTCGAAATTTCGACAGTTTAGAAGAAGGAAAACACACATAAAAAGCGGCATTGGCAGGAACAAGAGAGCGAGACTGATTATTTAATATAAAGAAAACCTCATTTGTTTGTGTCATTCACGAATTTTTCGATTGTTTGTTTGTTTCAAACTATTCAGGTTTTTGCCAAGTTGTAAGCATAGCAATGAAGTTGTAAGGCTACAAAGTCAACCAGGTTCATAGTAGCAACAACTGAATAATCTCTTGCGTTGCTTAATCTGCTAATGTTGAGCAACGTTACTGTCTGAGTCAGAAAGAAGGAGCAACATAAACTTGCTGATGTACTTAACGGTGATCTTGTTTATTCAAATACTAACGAATGCTAATCACAATGTCTCGACTTCGGACTTGGCAGCTTACTCGAGATGTCACACTCGACTCTTGAGAGCTCATCCCGTCAGATATACATTACGAAACATTCTTATGTTTGGTGGCCGTAATAGCACGAATCAGAGCGTTAGTCACTTAAAGCTGCATGTTCAACTGCTTATAGGAAGTTGAATGTCATTTGTTTATCTCTTAATTGTTATTAAGCACCATCTTAATTATTTGTTCAAAGAATTCGTTCATCTAATCGTATTTATGAAGAAAAACTTGCTGTGGACGTTAATTATTTGTCACATCGCTAATAATAATGAACTAACCACTGGCGATTCGTTGTAACATCGCGTTATGTATTTCACGTTCCCCCAGTTCGATACTTTACGGTCATAAGATAGAATTATAGTTCTTCTTGTAATTGTCACTCATTTAAGTACTAGCATACATCAAAGAGTAAAGAATAGTTTCCGGTTAGTTTCATCGGAGAGGAAGTCTTCAAAAGGAAAAGAAATGGCAATGACAATCGCCTTAGTTCTCGAAGACCAATAATTAGAGTGAACAGCAAGAAGAATCATCGAGTCGAGCACAATAACGATGAACCGATGGCCCGGACACCAAACTGCAAGACAAATGGCGAGCAAGGCCATAACAACATTTTACGCATTCAACTCTTGTTACCTGATGGTAGTTGGCAAGACATTAATAGGTTTTGACTGATGAAATGACTGCTGATGAATGCTTACTTGACATAGGATATGGTTAGCAAGGGCAAAAATAACAACGAGTCACTAAACGAATGGATATAGTTGTTTATTTTCACTCGTCGTTGTTCACAAACGAACAAACGAATGGAAGAAAGAGAGAGAGAGAGAGAGAGAGAGAGAGAGAGGAAAAATGGACACACGCAGGACATTGGGGGCTCACATTGATGAATATATCAGTGTGTCGTCGGTTGACCGATCATCAATTATCGAGATCAGTCGCCAACCAGGCAGCCTGCATTGCAAACTACGGTTTTGAGAGCGTAACAACGCTGAACCGTAGTTTTGGGAGCAAACTAGTGTGTTATGAGTGTGATCTATTGGTGCGGCGTCAGAGAAATTCATCCGACAGGTCCAGTCAACCATAGGTGTCTCAGCGTATAACCGTCGATTGGATTCACATCACGTTAGTAACTTGAAAAGTTATGCACCACGACCGGGAGTTAGCTACTTACACTGAACCCTAACTCTGGATTTAGCGTTAGTTGTGACGCGTGACGCAACACGAATGCTACACTATACGATTGAATTGTTGACTAACAAAGTCGGCAGACACCTGTGCTGCTCGCATAATTTACACTTGCGCACGCTACATTCTTACCTCTCATTACTTAAAGATACCGATGGAAGTTGTTAGTGTGCAATATGTGTTGCAATCTGTTATTATTATCATCATGATTCATGAATGATAGCGTTGCATCACCAGGAACTACCATCAATTGCATCTCAGTTAGTTCTTTAGGTGTCGATTCAATTGGTTCACGAATGTTGGAAATTGCTCAAAGAATTGCATGAGTGATGAGTCGTTGAAACGAAATAAAGTAGATGAAAATGAAAGTACTCTGTTGTGTTATGAATAGAATACAGTGAGTCATTCAATGCCATTCAATAGTCGAGCAATAATCAATGGATCATTGATTTTCTCGTGTGAGGCATGTTCAATGATAAGATAATTTCAATCCATATTGGTGTGATGATAATTTCCTATAGAAATTTAAAATCTATCCATGAAAATCTGATGCAAAAAAGACTTGTGCTGGAATAAAAAAACCAATAGAATCAGAATCTGAATAGATTGCATAAAGAATCAATGAATGCTCGATTGATAATAAATTGTGAAGAGCAAAAAAGAGTTGCATTCATGTGTCGATTCATCAGGCGCTTCATTATCATTGTGTGCTCACTAGTCAGGGGCAAAAATTGTGCAATATGGAAGCTTAAGGGAGCATAATTTCAAGGAAATAATGTCAATCGTTAAAGCATAAATCTCACGCTCGTGCATTATGCAAGTTTAATAGCATTAGATGGATCAATGACGATGACACTCTCCCTCGATGTCCTTATTGAAACCTTTATCCGTAGCAATGTTTATTTACATCGGTATTGCGCTGGACGGAAGGATGAAATTTTCGTGAATCAGCCTAATGATCTACTAATTCTGTCATAAAGTTGACTTGCTGAATCTGAGGACTATGTCTGAATCAATCATGCCACTTGAGACGAACGAAAAGAATCAATTGATTGCCTCATCTCATTTTCAAAATAACATCATTGTCTGACATACTTCGACTTCTACAGAACAGGAGGTATCTCAACGAGATGGTCTCAGTAACTAAAACATCTCGTCCATGACACCGCTAAGATGTCTCAATTAAGCAACAGCAACACCGTTAGACTTGTTCACTGACCATTCGACTTTGGCCATATAATGATCTCGTCATTACCTACCGTCTTGCTATGAGTGTCAGCCATATTGGCTTCGTCGCAATTCACACTTGACCATTGCACACCAGCAATGGTGTCAGTGCACCTGTCTAGACAGTGCATCTTGTAAATGCTTACAAACACTATGGAATGGACTGCCATACTTGCGTGCTATTCTCCTGGAATGGCACGCAAGTATGGACAGAATTTGCAAATTCAAGTATCGAGAGTGTATCTTGCGACAACTAACACATACAACGCGACGCAACGCAACACAACACACAAGCTTCCTGACGAAACGATGGTCGTGATGGTTAATTAGTTTGCTTGCTTGCTTGCTCAATGGTCAGCTTAACTTTGCTGGTCATCATTGACTAACGCTAACGTTAGCATTCCTTAACGTCCTTGATCGATGACTGACCACAAAAGGCAAACAAAATGCTCGTGTATCACGCAATAAACGACTCTGGTTATTGCATTTCGAACACTTTCAATCAATGTTCTCGAACACGCTTGATTATCAGCAGCTCTGGCCATTGCTGACGCTGAGGTTGGACGCTTATTAGCTTCCATTGAGATGAAAATACTGCTGCTCGTTCTCTCAAATCCTGCAATAAATAGTACTAAAGCATTCAATAACCAAGGGCTCAATAACTGACAACAACAACTGTGATTAATTGTGTGAGTGAGTGTGCATTGTGATTTTGTCTGCTAATTCAATTCAACTATGAAGCTCCAATCGAAATTTAATAATCGGAAATGGTTTGGATTGGGACGATAAAGAGATAAACTTGCAATATACTCGCTATAAATCTTTCATAGTCTGTAATTCGGACGGATTCAAATGAGGATTTCGTGTTTATTATAACTAAATTCATTCCCTATTCACAATAATAAGGTCAACAAGTGAATAAACTGGCACGTGTTGTCATGACGGCCCACAAAATCCTCAAAAAAAGTTTATAGAGCGCAAAAAGCAACATCATCAGCGACACCTTGTGGTTCAAATTTGCACACTCTAGTGGTTCACATCATCTAGTTGATTGCACAAGTGGCTCGCGAAAACAGTTGTGGTGTTAATTGAGGGCTTGGCGCTGGTACATAACAAATGTCTTTTGTTGGTGGTGGTGCTGGTGGACTGGACAAGTTTATTATGTAAAGACCATATATCACAAAGAATCTCACTACTCATCTAAAGAACGAAGAATAAAGTGTATTGTAATCTTGTTTAATTGAATCAGCACACACACACACACACTTTAGCTCTCACTATTTTCATTCTTTCATTCGGCATTGAGCTACTTTCACTTATCAAAAATCTGTTATCTCTACTCGTTATCATAATTATGAGACTTTTCACTCTTTGTCTCATCACAAACACAAACACAGCGAATCAACCAAAATAAGATAGACTGTAAGAGAAACTCAGCTGAGTCAGCTCACTAGGCTCGAGACCCGGTGTTGTGGCACTGCTTCATTCTCTCGCTACGAGTGTACTATCCGGAAGTTGTCTACTACACACACAGGTGCAGTGGCGTCAGAGATTTGAATTGCAAACTTACTCTGCCGCCATCAAACAGTTGCATGGTGTGTTAATTTACATTGTCAATTGTGGGTGTGATATTATTACGTAACATAGACATGGTGTCTCTTCATTTGTTTCACTTCAATGATGCAGTAATTCAAGAAGAGAAAGAAGAGAATCGTTGAGTTAACTGATTAAGTAATCACACAGCTTATAGCTCACAACACGAATTACGACAGCGAACAACATCGACGTCAAGTCGATGAAAGCTTACAAGTAAATTTTGATACAAGTGTCATAAGCTTATTTCAAAAACTAATGATGTCTCTTGTTGAGTTTTTCTTTTCTTCCTCGCGCAAGCAAGATTCTTTTTGGCAGCAAACAATTTATGCAAAAAACGGCACACTAATAAGCTTAGTATCGAGCAGAATAGAGCAGGTACAGATCGTTCTTTACTCGTTTTGCTTTCAAGATTCAATGTGCGTGCGTTGGTCGGCCGGTGTCTGTTGTCGACACAGAAGACTAGTAATCAAAACAGACGAGAGACAACGACAACGAAACGGAAGACACTGACGAAGACAAAAGCCAACAAAAGCACTCTATTCGTTTGTTTATTTATCCGAAGAATTGAGCTCTTAAGCAGGAATTTTATTATAAAATTCAAGAGAAAGGCCCTATTTCTTCGAAATCCTTCAATGTGAAGCTGCATTTCTTTGGTCGTTTTTGTCTTCAAGAGGCGGCTTACATGATTTAGGGCGACATTACATTCTTCGTACTGTAACTCTTCAGAAAATGGTAGTAACTATCTTATAGTGGCGATGATAATAATTGATGGTGATAGGAAAAAGATGATACATGATGATAATGATCGAATTAAACAATCAAAGCGAATCAAATCAAATCAAACAGACGGTCATTATTCATTTACAAGCGTCACAAGTCATGATCGAACAAACAAACTCATCATACTGATTCAAAGTTAGTTGATAAGAGGCACGTTTGATTTTATTTACTATAACTACTGCTGTTATTAGAGCTTATTATTGTTACAAGCATTATCTCTATTTGAAATGGCTTAGACTCCAAGTATGGCTAATGCTTATTGCCCAATTTTATTTGATATACAGCTTGTTAAGTGCAATCTCCAATGAAGCAAATGTTTACAATCTGTTCACACACAGACAAGCAGAAGCAGAAACAAGTGAACAATCGTTGTGAATATTGATGGTCGGTTTATCCTGGTAGACAATCGAGCTCGAGCTTCTGCTGCAAGAAGCTGTGAGCAACGTTTTAGGTGAATTTAAGCAGTTGTTACACTTCACGCAATGATATTCAACACAACTGGCTTTGGCAGTAGCAACAGAACCATATGACTCACAACTAGTAATATTATTATGGTAATAGTAATAATAGTAATAACAATAACATTGATGATGATGATCAACACAACAAGGTTAATGCTGGCAATGATTATAGCATTTCTGTTCGTGCAAGGTGCGCCGCTAAGGAGATCATCAAAAGTGGGAGATAGTGATACCGAGATAAACATCATTCAGGCAATTTTTGTCAGTTACAATAACAATGACAGCTTCATGAATTCACACAATAAACAAGGACAGCAGTCTCTGCTTGAAGTCAATGAAAGTTACACGAATATACCGATCGCTTTCTACTATCTTTGTTTCGATGATGGTCCTTGATGATCTTATTTGGTTAGATTACGCCCACAAACACTCGCACACACGCGCACAAGCGATATTCATGAGGTAAAAATAATGAGAGGTATTGTTATGCGATGTTCTTAGAAATCTATAAAGAGGAAATTGTTGTGCAAACTCAGATATCTATTCGGCACAGCTTGATATCACTTGTGCAAGAGGCGAATCAAAATTATATATTTATATATAATCGTTATCTTGCCATGTGGGGAGTCTGTTATTCATTCAAAGCTTCAAGTTTTGTATTGGGGCAGCCACTTCATTGATGAGGTCAACATTATAATGCAGTTATTGTCTCATTGTTGTTCGCGCAGGTCAGAGTCAATATTCCAAGTCAAATATTTATCACGGTGTGAATATGTTTAATTTGGACCAGTAAGGCAGCCGCTATACTCTTGCAAAGCGAGCGAGAGAGAAATAGAGCAATGCATCAATATATTGCCTATGGCTTCTTGAGCAACCACGAAGTAATATCCATCAATAATAGTACACAATAAAAATGTGATGGTAGAAAGATTCTTTAGTAGTCAACACAAAGACTTGCATGCGCATAACAACAAACGAGCCAATATACAGTCGCCGATGTCGATGAATATCCAATTTGTGTTAACCTGTAGAGTTCATGGGGCGGTGTGTGTGGATTGAAAGTGAGTTATAAGTGGTGAATAGTGGGTTCATTGGGTGGCAATCAGTTTATTTGAACGTATTGATCACGATGGTTTGATTCCCACTTGATTCGATCAACCATGCCGCCGAGTGTTGTGAATCGAATCAGTTGTGTGGAATTGAGCAACAACAAAGTGATTTACGGTTAAGTAATGATTACATCATCTCCTCTTCACATTTGCAAAATGATCAACGGCGAATAGCCGCAGGATTGCAAAGCATAGTAGAGAAATTTCGCCTTAGCTGATTGGATAAGAGAAAAAGAAAAGAGTACTGCGTAAACTAAGAATATTAGGGTCAGCAATCAGGTGGCAAACAATTTGAATGCTTGATTGAAGTATCAAGAGGATAGCGGCAATATTGTGATTGATCTGTGAGTGATGATACATCTTATTTTTCTTGTTAACCAGCTATCAACTTATTATGTTACTGTTACAAGCTTTGCACACAATCATAATCTTTGTAGTAACAAAGCGAGTGAGACAACAATTTACAATGATGCAACACGTTGCACCTATTGGACGAGCGGACTAGCGAAGGAAATTAAATAAAATCTATCTCGCCATCTTCGTCTCTCGGCCAACTAAGAAATTAGTTGAGGAAATAGTGATAAGTGAGAGAGAATAGACTTCCTTTATGTAACAAAAAAAAAGACACTCACAAACACAAGTAAAAACACTAGAGTACCGATGAATACTTGGTGTCTGAAGCTCGATCGACCGACCGACTCCAAGAAGTCGACTAACAAGAAACACCGATACACTCCAATCAACAAAACAACCAAACACCTTACGTTTCTGTAAGCTCGCACGCTAAAGCTTGAGTCAGGTGCTAATGAGTTTGCCAACAACAATTGTGTGAGTGTGCGTGTGTGTTGCAAGTTTTGAGAAGTCAGACGAGCGAAAGTTTCCAACGAGGCGTATGTAACTTGCACTCGACTTACATTGAACATGATGATGGTCAAGCATGTATGGCACGATTCGATTTTTAGACCATTGCCAGCCTAGAGGCGTTCGCTAGATGTTATTGATGAAAATTATTAATGCCAAATGCTGTTTGCTCTTGTGAGTGAATCTGTGTGCGTGTGTGTGTGTGTGTGTGTGTGTGTGTGTGTGTGTGTGTGTGTGTTGCAATGAAAATCTGACTCACTCTGGTGCCAGCACCACCAAACTAACCGAACCAAAGGTTAAGCGTCTTGATTAGAAGCTAACTAACGGTCGTCGACCTGACGATGCACGGCCAGTTCTTCCTGATTTCTTTTTTTTCTCTTTCTCTTGCACCTGGCGTACACGCGCCATCTGTGCAATACAGTATACGACTCGAATATTAAAGAAAAACAAGAACAACATTCGTGGTACCGTATTCAACAACTACGGACTGTGGTTTCATTCGACATTTGTTTCGTCTACATTTGTCGAATGCTTCCATTCTCATTGAGCTTTGCCGATGATGGTAGGTGTGCGTGCGTGTTTGTCGTCGTTGGTCTGTAACAAATTTATTACACTTGTCACCTTCGTAATACTCGAAGAAGAAAAAGAAGATTATCAGCATTAGCTTCCATCCAAAAAGACCACGCGCACTTCATGGCGACATGAATCGCGTCATAAATAGCGTCTTTGCTGAGCATATTATTTCACTAACAGGCGACATCAATATGGACAGCGCTTTAAATTCAGCTAAAACTCTTCCCTGAATATTAATCGCTAAAGACCAACCAGCTCTCATTCCTTTTGTCTCTGCTTGCTCGCTGACAACAGTTATATGTACTTGTGATTTATCAAGCTTTCATCGGTCAATATAAAACATCAATTCTATTCCTCTGCCTTATAATTCTGTCTCTCTATTTTGATACGTTTCGTTGTAATCTAGATGTACTCTTGGCTAGTGAGTTAATGAGTGAAGGCGC
Organism: Fragariocoptes setiger; assembly: GCA_019968535.1. Classification (NCBI taxonomy): domain Eukaryota; kingdom Metazoa; phylum Arthropoda; class Arachnida; order Trombidiformes; family Phytoptidae; genus Fragariocoptes; species Fragariocoptes setiger. The sequence continues at coordinate 19,360 of JAIFTH010000060.1, read as the reverse complement.
TATACAAAGAATATGATATGATGATCTATGGCATAGCACAGCATACTGATGCTTGTGGTTGGACTATTCGCGTTGGTGTTTCTGCGGCGTATCGATCGCATGATGATGGTTGAAGCAAGTTTAGTCGTGCTCGTCAGTCTTCATTGCGGAGAATTTGTCGCAAATTATGTCTAATAATTGCACATTCAGTCACCTTGATGCGTACTTTGTATCTTTGAACGCTCTTTCGACCAGGGAGCAACGATTTACTCTAAACTTTCTCTTTCAAGAGATTGCATAACTTTGGCACTCTTCCGCCCACGACAAGCGGCTTTTTATTCGTGGGTAACATCAACGAGACGCAACAGTAAGTCACCTGTTCAGTTGAGGCTGGTTGTCGTCTCAGACGCGCTGGTTGCGTTGGCCAGTTGGTTAATTATTTGCTTTAATGCAGTTGCTGATGCGCTCATCACAACGCCACATTCGTGCTTGGTGCACCTTGTTTACATTGATCAATTTGACTGTCTGGCTGCCCACTCTTGCATCGTCCGCCGTTCGCCTCGTCTCGTATTCTCTCGTCAGGCAATTCAACGAAACCACCAACATCAAAGAACGAGATCGATTGTCAAAGCGAAACGTCATCTCAGGTGTTCCGCAAAATGAAATATCACTGTCGGTGTTGATAATAAAGCAAAAAAGATAAGAGACTTGTGGTCAACAGATGCACACAGTGTAAAAATATACTAACTCACTCACTAACTGTCTAGCAACATATAAACACCTTGACTTAATACACTGATGTAAAGAAGAACGAAATTATAAAGTTAGGGAACTTGACTCAACTCGTCAACAAGTAGAGTTGATTCAAATACGAGTGATTTAATCACAAACACACGACGGTGATGAAGTTGGAGCTGTCGTTGTCGCTGCCTCCACCGCTTAAATTGATAACGATTGTTGGCAAATGTTGTTGCTGCACAAATGAACTCATGAATCTTGAGGCAGTTGAGAGAATGCACACTACTTTTCGTCCATTCGTTTTTTACCCTACCAAGCAATGTTCTCTTCTTTTTCTCCAAATATCTTTCTCTCTAAACTGGTTAGCATCTTTTCGCTGGTTTGGCTTGAAAAGACAGATTAGTTGTGAGTGCGTGCATGTGCGGTTGCTCAATCTCAATATCAGTCAGTGAGTCATTCAGCCAGCCAGTCAGATGCATGGTCAGTGAGTCAATCTCGTCGCATCAGTAGTCCAAACATATTGAGTGGGCCTTACAATAACATTGTGTCTCTTTTCTTCACTATTTGTGCTAACACTAGGACAAGCTCATTCTCGTAAACACTTTGTAGACCCAACACAATGTGTCACTTCATAGGTCCATGCGAGGTTCAATATGTGCGTTTCTTTTTAGCCGTTTAGTTTTGAGTGTCTACTTTGTTGTACATTAAACGTTAACTTAGCTCAAACATTAACTCAAAATGAAACTTATTCACTACTCAACGGTTTATTAATTCCGATACAATCTGTACGTATAGTCTATATAAATCTAAGGTTGTCTTCTCACTGTGGTCAGCACCATTTACCATGCACCAAGCGACAAGTACCAAGTACAGCAAGCAGCAATTCGGTTAGCAAGTTGATAAGAAAGCAAGCAAAGTTTATTCCAAATAGAATCATTCTCTACTTACGCTCTGTACTTCATCAAAATAATAATAAAATGACTCCTTTACTTTGCCACTTCATACAATTCATATCAGGGTATAGCATCTGTTTGGTCTAGACATCTAACGGTTGTTTTCAGTTGTTTTTTATTAATGCCATCTGCCAATGAAAATGTTCCATGATTTCATGAGGTGTCTCCTGAATGTTTGTGTCAGATAAACAAATAACCGAAATATATAGTTCATGCTGCTGTAAGTGAGAGGGGAAAGACTTTTTCTCTCATTTTGTTTAGAGTTCACCTCAGTCGAAGTTGCTGTGATTCAGTGAATCACACTTGTTCATTAGTTCAAGGTGTCGCGTGATTTGAGAATTGCCATGATTTCTCTTGTCCTGCCTGTCCAGGGCCTTCCAATGTCCAATACACAATGACAAATGAAACGTCACTCCGTAGAGCAATAATCAGTTGCTGACTCAAGTCTGGATTAATTGAAACGATTTTATCGTCAATCTGATTGCTCCGTGTCTATTTATAATGATAACTCAATGCTTCCGCTTAATTTAGTGTTCTCAGAATCAAACTCTTAGTTCGCATTGGGTGTTTGATTTTGAACATCAGAATGGCAGTTGGAGATTCCCAGTCTTATAGGGTCCAGCGTCGCTATCAACGCATATTGTAAAGTTCCCATTAAATTTTCACTGAGCCATCGTCGAAACGAGCAGATAGTTCGGATAAATCGTTTCACTTGACTCAAAAATTTAATTTTGCGCTTGCTCGATTTAGAATAATTGATTGGATCCTGATTAACATAGGTTTCGTATGTTCGGTCAAAAAGTGACCATTTCTGCCCGGCTTCATAGCACAATTTCAACTCATGTTTGTACGATTCATTCTTGAATAACTCCAAAGAATTGAGCATACTCTTCTTGGAGCCTAGTCGTTGGCACAGCTCGAGGTAGTTCCACCAATCTCGAATATTTTCAAACGGTTCCATATGTCCATTTCGATTTATGGCCAAAAAAAGTTCGATATCATACTGTCCTGTCGCGGATTCCTGATCTTCTATCTTTTTTTGATAGATATCATGGCAATTTGTTGTTGATTTGTTGTATGAAATCAAAAAAAACACTGCCATTAATATTGACTTTGGCATAAACATACTGTTCAACATCGATTTGAAAGTGAACCGATCTAAGGCACTAGACACTGTCAATTGTGTTAACAATCGTTCCGACTCTTAATCTGATAACATATCTGCTCTGGGCGATGATTAGAAGATGAAAAATCGATTACCAAACATGTGCAATATGATCATTAAGCACATATTCATGGCTTCATATTTCATCACGACAGCAGTAGCATAAGCGTTAGTAAGTTAATTTTGGTTTAACTTTTAGAATGTTAGAGTCGAAGGCTTGCTAGAAATACGAAGAGGGGTGAAACTTGTTTGGATTTTTGCGCAAACTTGTATTGTAATAAGTATAAACAGTTTTTTCTTTTGTCATGGAGATAATGTGTCAGGGAATAACATTTTTGTCATAAATTGTTGTCGATTTAATGTTGTTGTTCTCGATGTTTGTAGCTGTTGTTATAAATATGTGGTAGGACGGATGCTTTAGGACCAGTCATTGACTACAGTTGTCTCCTCAAAGGCACGTGGCATTATAAATTGTTGGCCGGCTTCATTGGTGACGACCCCACTTCCGGGATCAATTGATTCGACTGAATTCGAATTGACCATGGCATGAGTGGTGATATAATTGCGACGCAGCTTCAATCGCACCAATCCTTCGCTATTCGATATGATAGTGGCTGCCTGGCGATGAGTCATTCCCACTGTTGAAATTCCATTGATTTCGATAATCTGATCTCCCACATTCAACAGACTGTGCGCCGGCCCGTTTGGGGCCACACGTAGTATGAACAGTGGCATGCCGTTCGAATCGGCCCCACCCCGGATGGAGAAGCCAAAACCGCGCGGACTTCTGATCAGCTCGACAGCATAACAATCTGCGGGTATAATTCGTAATTTGAGAGTATGGCCTGACTCTTTGATCATGTTGACAATCTCGGGATGTGTCATTGATGATGTTATGTCACGTCCGTTGACGGCAATAATACGATCACGTATTTGTAATCGCTGACAACGATGTGCAGGACTGCCCTCGATTATTCTTCCGATCAGAGCTAAAGAGTAAACACAAATTTCAAGAAAGATCAATAATCTAGTTCTGATGATGAAATATTAACAAACAAACGAAAATGATGAAGGAAAATATTGTAGATAATGATAGTTACCGTAATTTGCACACGATATGATTACAAATCCAAAGCCTTCATCGAGATTCCTGTTCAATATTACGTCATAGGCGTCTGAATATTTATGCCGACGAACCATAAGTCGAACGTTGGTCGTGCAGGCAGACATTAGCTCCACAACATGTTGATGAGTGGCTCCCATAACGTTCTGATCGTTGATACTGATTATCTCATCGCCAGCTTTCAATATTCCGGTTTTGTGCGCATTTCCTCCGATCACTTTATATCGAGAAATCGATCGATTATTCGACCGGCACAACACAATGGATAATGACGATAGATAAAGAATAAGAATAGTTAGAAGATAAATTTTAGGCACTCAAACTAGATTACATGATTGATAGTGTGAGGAGATAGTGATTTACCGATTGATCCAACACTGATTTCTTTATCTGTCTCAGCGCCGCCCATTATTCTGAATCCGAAACCGTTCTCGCCGCGCTCTAAATCGACGAAATAATACTCAAAATCATCGTCTGATAAATTGTTGTGTATGTCCGACTCAATATTGGGAAAAGTGAACGAATCGATAATGCCTGATTTGCCGTCTTCGTACGATCGTGAACCGTCCAAAATCAGGCTACCCCATAATGAGGCACCATAGTCGGATGTATGAATAGACCTTGGTAGGAGCTGATGCTGATTATGGCTTGGCGATAATGTACCATAGATATTTGTAGCGCCACAATTGATTAGAGTGCTCGAATTGGAAGTGTCGATTGCAGCGGTTGTTGTTGCATTCGAAGGCACTGTATTATTATTGGCTGATGTTACAGTTATTGGCATATTGGTGGTGATGATAGAGGAGTTTGATTCAATTGGACCTGTCGTGGTATACAAAGATGACGTTGCCGGTGTGCAAACAGACACCTGGTCTGTTATGGATAGGTTTTGTATTGGCGGCAGCAAATTTCTTATTTCAATATCGTTCCCTTGTTGTGAGTGTGGTTGGGCGCTGTCATGGGGTGGAATAACATTCTGAGTCACGTATGCTTCGGTCGTTGCCATGTTCGGTGGCGGTAGCGGTTGCACCGTTGCTTGTACTTTTCGCTTAACAACAAATGTGGCATCCTGATCGATGGGGCAACGTTTTAATGTAGCCACCAGCTCATTGTGAGACAAATTCGATATATCTTCGGCGTTGAGAGTGACCAATACGTCGCCTTGGCACAATTCGACACACCTGATTCCGTCTAATATTTTGTTGACCTTCTGTCCAACGGGGTCGTCGCTGATGGTGAATCCGAATCCCTGATCGCCGCGTCTCACTGTAACGGTGACATAATGGTAATTGTCATATTCGGTTTCATAACTGCTGACATTAGTCACGTAATGATTGTCAACAGGTTCGACCAATGATCGTTGCACAGTCGGCGGCGGTGGTGGCTGTGAAAAGCCGGCCTCACTGTGGATTCCGGACCGAGGACTACATTGGTTCATCATCATTCGGGTGCCATAAATACTATCTTGAATAACATTGGCGGGCGGATTATTTTTGACATATTGTTGATTGGCGATAGAATTCATGTTTGGTGGGATTCCGATTGGCGGCCCGGACATTGCGTATTGTGACATGTTCGCGTACATTAGACTGTTACCGTTCTTGTATATGTCTTGATCCTGCAACGGCCGTAAGCCACGCGAAAAGGCCAAGCGAACGCGCTGACCTACAACAAATGTGGAAAACAGTTGTGCAATGTCTATATGCAGGAAACCGGCCACTGATTTTCCGTCGACCGACACGAGCACGTCCCCCGGTTCAATGGCTCCACTGTCGAACGCTGGTCCTCCGGGGATTATGTTTTTGACTATTAGCAATCCTAAATCAGCCTCGACCAGTGTGAATCCGAATCCGTTGACACCCTTGGTCAATTCAATTCCAAACGTGCGCTCTATCTGGTGGAACTTATTGTTGTTGATAGTGTCGTGCATGTAGTAATGGGGTGACGTAGTTGCTCCGGTGGTGGTGTTGGGATCGTGGAGGGTAGTCCAACCATGTGATGCCACGTCGGACGACATATAAGTGTGAGCCTCAAAGGGCTCTTGCTGTTTCATGGTCATGTGTGAAATGTCATGGATTGGTTGCAGCCATGAAGTTTGTGTGTGTTCAAAGGAACGTATTAGTTAAGGTACATGGGAGATGGTTTCTTTTTGGAAAAATTATATCCACATGATCGTTGATACCATGATCGTTGTGGTCTGAATCACTAAGTAGTAGTTTGGCTCGTTGGTGTGGACAACTGCTGTATCACATTCGACTTGGAAACGAGATGTCAAGATATTGATTCTCGAAAGTGGCGATTGTTGTATTGATGGCTGTGTTAGCAGATATGACGTCCGTAATAAATATTCTTTCTTTTAGTCCAGACGATAGCCTATTGCATTCGTCGGGAGCCTATTGCTGTCGTTGTGGTTGCTATTAGTGTGGTTCAATTTCTAGATGGCACCAGCTTGTTGGCAACTGTTGCAAATGACCATTGCTCGTCCAAATGATGCTGCATCAACTGTTGCTATCGATGATTGACAAAAGGTCATTGTTGCTAGTATTAAAATAGAAACAAATTTCTGAGATCGTTGGTACCATGCCATTAAGGGCGGCGGCCTTCAATACGATAGATTAATAACAATCGTGCGATGATAAATGACGATGGACGATAAGCGTTGTTGCTGCGGTTAGTTTGCGGTAAAATAGTCGTCAATAACACACACACACACTCGCACAATGGAAGGATCTGCAGGTGCTGCTGTGTTGAATAATAATACGGAGTCGGCTTGACTGTAACCAAGTAATGTTAATAAAATAATAATACTTGACACCTTATTCTTAATCTGATGCTAATGCTGTGTGGCTGTTTATCTGCCTGTAACTCTGTGTGGTGACATAAAATACTAACTTCACACAATATACAGAGTGTCACAGTTAAACTAAAGGAGCAGATGATGCAACAAAAACAAGATGCAACATAGCGATACACTAACAGCACATTTATCACAAGTGTTGTTGAGTTTCACACACACACACAAGTTGTTGAAAGTGAAACGGCCGATGGACTGCCGAGGGATGGGAGTGAAAGGGCGTGGCAACCGGAGTGGCCATTCTCATCGAAGTGGGAGATGTCGAAAAGCTGCAGCTCACCTCAGCTCAGCTCTCGGAGGCAGCATCGACGAGCATCGATGATGATGGTCGATGCTACTATGAGCATCAATCTGAATGTGGTCCTGCTACGGCAGAGCAAAGCTGTGTTGATGCTCGGAGAGCTGAGCTAAGGTGAGCTGCAGCTCTCAGCTCAATTTGCCCATCACTATCTGCGACCAACCTGCCATCTGAACCCTACCTCTCCCATAATAGTCCCCTGTAATACTGGATGATTTTTACTCCGGTCGACTATACGCGTGTGTGAGACCGAGTATGTGTAATTGTACTCTTGGGCTATTATTACATTTTTACATATAATTATTGCTCATGCGGTTAATTGAAATGACTTATATGTGTTAGAATGAATCATAATGAATTTCGAGCATACAGATCACTGAGAAAATGATTTAATAGTTACAATTCAATACAATTTCATAATAATCCATCGAACATGGCGTTTTGGAACGACGCACCGATGACCCATTCGTTATTGGAAATCATTCTCCAGGAACAAGATGTAAACTTGCGTGATATCATATTCGAAGATGATTTATTGAATGAATGTAGAGCTGGTACAGGCAACGAAGCGTTGGTCAAGTTTATGAAAGACAACGTTATGGAACTAGTTGAGCTCGTGACTGGAGTCGAAAATAATGCGCAAGAAACGTTAGAGTTATTCGATGAATTGCCTGGTAATGTTTTGCTCGATGACGACGACGACGCTAACAACAACAACGAAGATGCCGCAATTCATAATGAATCGAACGACGAAGCATCGCGCAACAACACTACTAACTTGATCAACGGAATAAAAAATCGCAGTGCCCAAAATGAGCGATCACCTTTACATATGTCATTCATAGCATCCGAGATAATGAGTGCCGGTGAACCTGACATAACCGATGCTATCGTCAGGAACACGGATGCCTTAAACAAATTAATGACATGTCTCATTCAGAATGGACATAAAGCGAACACCCAAGCACGTCACAGGAAAGAATTCGAATCAGTACACACCATTCTGATAAGCAAAATTATTACAGCTCTGCACAACCATCGGGGCCAGCAACTCTTAGATCATATCGAATCCAATGAATTAGTTTTTAAACAATTTTTAGATACCTTAATAGATTCAATAGAATATTCTGGTTGTGTGGAGATTATTGGTACTTTCATCGACAATACCGAGCCCATTGATATTAGGTACAAATATTGTGAATTGCTAAATAAGAACAACCTTATACCGCGTCTTATAGACATAATAAGTGCCGATAACGATGAAGAGAAACAACGAAACGCTGGTCAACTATTATGTGATATCAATAGATTTGGCAATCTTGTAGTGAAAAACAACCAAAGTTTACCATTGGATGTTCTTTTGAAGGCCTTAGAATCGAATGTACCTAAGATATTGGAGAATATGTTCAGTTTCTGTGATCCGGAACGTCTAGCGTCAACATTGTCACTGACCACATTCATGACTGGCATGCGTGTCTTACAATCACTCGTCGAACAGAGTGACAAGACACAACTTCCAGAGAAATTGGCGTACGAAATAATACCTTACTTGCCTCGATTCCGCGACTTAATCATTTCGCCACCTGCACAAGGTATGGTCAAAATCTATCGTCAATATGTTGTCCCTTTGGGCGTCACGCGTTTGGAAACTATACATTTTATCGCCGCTTTGGTCGTGACTAACCACCCAGGAATTATTGACTCTTTAGAGCAACTTGAAATAATAACACACGTGATAGACTTATTTTTTTATTACACTTGGAACAACCTACTTCATACTCAAGTCGAACAGATTATCTACTCGTTGGTGAACAATTATCGACGCGATGCTGATTGTCATTTCGTCGCTAATGCCCCTAAGACAGTCGCCAAAGCTGCCGCAGCTGCCGCTAAGGCGGCTGAAACTACAGCAGCGGTCGACAAAGCTGCTACTGAAGCCGCATCCTCCACAGCTAGCAACATCCACATCAGCAATAATAACAACAATAACGACGAAAGTAGCGAAAGCACCACCACAAATATAGGTAACAATATCACCCAATCGCCCACCAACTCTCAGAGTAACAATGCGTCGACGATGGAACATCAAGACAGCGTCACAAGCACCGACCTGCCGCCGCCGCCCCCGTCGCCGCCGCCGCCCGAGATGCCGTCCCGCAAGTTGCTGTTACAATTATTGCGGCAAAGTCGTTTAATTGAACGTCTGGTGAGAGATCGGCCCGACTCATCAACTCGACGTGATCCGTGTTTGGCCAATTATGGTCATATAGTGTTGATTGCAAATTATTTGTCTATTAATAGTGATCTAGATCCAATCAAAGAATATCTACAAGAAGTATCTGAAAATAATGCTGAGCTTTACGCACATTGGAAAAATTTCATTGATGATAGTGTGGTTCAGTACCATGCAACTTCAACCAAGTTATCGCGCCATTTGCAGGCGAACGACACCACCATTGTAAACCAAAGGGGACCGTCCGAAAATATTTACAAGTTAAGAAACGACATCGATATTGAGTTGGCGTTCATCGAGTACCAAAATCAAGACGTTGCGCCAGTGATGAATCCAAGCGTAACCACACGTCCAACAAATAATTCAACGGCGTTCCAATATTTTCCGGAAATTGAGAGTTTTGGATCACCTAAAGCAAGGAACTATGAATTTTGTTAATAAGTCGATTTGTTTTGTTGGATAAATACAATGTGTTAGCGCGAGTATTTGGGAGAAAGAAATAAAGCATAAAATGAATTTATACATTATTTATAGCCTGTATTTCCGAAATGAAAGCGGCAATGCGGTTAGATAAAAATAACAACTATGATTTCCACACTTGTTGATGAAAAATTTCCTTTGATTATAATCCGCCCGCACGAGGAAATGCACAACAATAACATTCTTGGTTTCTTGGCCTTCAAGACGTCCATGAAATGAAGAGGCGCAAAAAGCGAGCGCGGGAGGATTCGAACCTCCAATCTCTTGATCCGTAGTCAAGCGCGGTATCCCTTGCGCCACGCGCCCTTTACACGGGGGGCATTTTCTTATCAATATATGTCTTTGACAGATTCCCAATACTGATCACTGGAAATGCTCATCCGCACAAACGTATAGCTACGACATAGAGCTAGAGAAAGATGAATACCCCTTTAGACTTCAGATGCACAGGAAGTTGAAACAGATATCGACAGCAGTTTTCGAGGCCGAATTGCTTTTCATAGGACGTTTACCAGTCTAACTCGAATGAATTCTAATGAGATACTTGACTAATGATGAGCTACGATTCGTGATCTAAAGAAAAACGCCATTCATTTCGAACTTACACACAAGATAAGCTTGAGAAAATTCGCAACTGCGCTTAAATATTTCACGATTGTAACTTGTTCTTAGTCAATCCGTGGATTTCACTCGCCCTTATAAGAAATTTCCTTTTATTCGCAATTTTTTGGAATCGACAATATAAATTGCTCTTTCATCTGATGAAATGATCATGAGACACGAAACTTGCATTAGCACTTGTTGTTTGATAGTTTATTCTCAATGTTACCAGATTCTAAAAATCTTGTAGAACGAATAGATGACTTAGACTTCAGACAATCAAGTTTGAGGCCTATGATTGGAAAACTATGAATTTCTATCGATTCTTTCTCGATCGGCATTAGTTCTCGTCGTTGCAACTTGTTGCAATTGCAACCGCACTCACAACTAGCGAGGTGAGATGTGAGCAACACATTGTTATCATATGTTATTGTGAGCTAAATGATGGCACACGAGAGCTTAGGGTTGTCATATACATGTATATGAATGTCTTTGTTTGACTGACACGTTTGGCACTGAAGCTCAAGCTAGACTAGCGTTGGCTTAACCGCTCGAGCTTCTCTTGTATAGGTGTCACGATAACATTGTTGCTGCCGCAGTGTTACTTCCAATTTCAGTGTATCTCACAGCTTTGATAAGACTCACGCAATGAATGCATTCGCATGCATACTTGCTTCACTGAAGTGTATGAGTATCATTATGCTGGCTTGTTGTTGTTGTCTAATTTTCGATGTTCAGGTGGTTCGGTCATCGTTGGTGGACGGCAGCATACGGTTAAGTTGTGATTGTTAATAGTTTAAAAGTGTACAAATGCTGGAATTTGTTCTGTTCAGTCAAAAGAAAAAGAAAAAATTGACTGACTGACTGACTGGACTGAACTGAACTAAGCGACTGACGCACGATGAAATTTTGTTAGCCTGACGCGCTAACTGAGCCATGAAAATGTTGCCACTCGTTGTAATGTTGTTGTTATAATACGAGCAACTATTTGGGAATTGTTAGTTTTGTCTTTGTCTCTACGTTTGTCTCAAAGCTCTTGTTGAAGTCTTGTTGCGTGTTCACGTCGCTCCTTCTTTTTTCGTCTTCCTATTGTTGTTGTCGTTGCAATAGTTATTATTACTATTGTTATTGCTCTTCCTAGTGCTGTTAGATTGAAAATCACGAAGTTCCAATGTGGAATTGTTGAGCTGCTACCAGGCTACCTCGCAACTCAAGGTCGTCGTCTGTCAAGATTCGTGTTTGTGAGACAAGCATTCGCGAAGCATGATAAGTGGCCGTACGATTGTACGATCTTTACACCCGAGTCGTAGGATGGCGATGAAGACGACGACGAATAAACTTTACACTTGTGGCGTCGATCGATTCAAGGGCTTTGAACTCTCTATTTTCTTCATTTCTCGCTCTTTTGCGAATGCTCAGTACGAAGACCATAAGAAATGAACATTTTGTCGCCCTTTATCTTGAACGTTCTTGTTTGTCGCTGTTTGCTTCTTTGATGTGACTGTTTCGTTTAAATTTATTGTAGTTGACGTCCGGCGTCTTTCGTCGTCGTCGTCGTCTTCGTTGTTGTTGTCAGTATGAACTTTGAACTCGACTGAATGTTTCTTGTCTCAATATTCATTTTTCGTTATCACAATCTCGCTAACACAACCATACGTGGAATAATAACTCGCTGTCTTTGTTTTAGTAGGCAGACAAAGAGCCATTTCTCTCTCACGTGTTTTTCTCACCAACACAGACACACATTAGTTAGCACAACTAACAGGTGCCAGCTGTGTGACACTCTACTCCAGTATGGCCGCACATGCAACGTTTACATGGCTCGTTGAGCTCATCAATAGTTTGTCCTAGCGAGTACAATCGTCCATAAATATTGCATGATGAAACACTGAGCGATGCAAATATGTCCGATATTGGTATATCACCTGATTCTGTGCTGGTGCTTGTTGATACTAAGTTTGTGATCGTTGGTGTTGGTGCTGTCGATTGAGCCAATTCTGGTTGTGTCGTTGTGTTGTCCATAGTCATAAGTGAACGGTCAAAATCAATCGACGACACAAGCGCTAGTCCATCTTTGTTGTTGCTATTGTTGCTGTTGTTATCAATGTCTTGAGAGCTTTGCGCTTGACTTACTGAGGTATTTGTTGTGAATTGAGCATCGGAAATCGACTCTATGACGTTTTGTTTCGACGACAAAATCATTGAATCAAACGACGTTGACATTGTTTCTAGTGGCGGCGTCGTGGATGTTTTGGTGAATTCAGTTGAGTCCGTTATTGTGGATCTCGGAGAAGTAGAAAGGGGCATAGTAATTGGACCGATGGAGAAATTTGGCGCCTCCGGTGTTAGCGGCTCGTCGAATGTTACGACGGCCGAAGTTGTGGCGTCGTGTTTGTTAAGTAAAGATTGTGGATTTGCAGTTGTAACTTGAGGTGGGCTTATCGTTTGAATGCCAGCCACAGATTGTACATCCTGGCCGACTAGCGGCAATTCGTAGCTTGTCGTCGTAGCTTGCTTGAGTGAATCGATGAGGCCAACAGGTGCACTAGTGGTCGGCAACACAGTGGGCACTGTCGATGTTGTGATATCAGCACCTGTGGTGGGTGGCTGCACGAACACAACCCGATCTTGAGATTGTGCAAATTTGTGCGCGGTTGTCATGATTATCGGTGGCACAGGTTGAAATTGTGATTCGGGTGACATCGCTATGATGGGCTTAATGGACGGTTTTGCTGTAACTGGAGCTGTGTAAAGTGGTGCTGCAGTTGTCGTTGTTGTTGTGCTGCTGGTGGTGGTGGTGGTGCTTGTCGCCATTGCAGCCACTAATTCGGGCGGAGGCTCGACGATGACGGGCACCAATTGTGACATTTGTTGGCTCGAGCTCGAGTGTGGGCCTCGACTGTCGTGGGACGACTCTTGTGGTATCGACTGACTGACTGGCTGTTGTTGCTGAATTTGAGGCTGCGCTGAAATTCGTTGCGGTGGACGCGTAGCCATAGCGTGCCAACCGGCGCCAGAGTTTTGTGTACTTGCGCTCTCGGAAGCAACCGACAAGTGTCGCTCTCCGTGTGGATCTGAAGGCGACAATGATTGGGGAGATTGCTGCGTGAATTGCGCGCGATTAGCAGCAACGGACGATGATGATTGCAATGCCGGCGATTGTGGAGCGCGCCGGAACGCCGTCGAGCTTTGACTCATAATCATCGACATTAAATCGGCGCCGCCCATACGGTTGACCAAGGGCAGACCGTTATTGTGGTGGTTGGCGTTGGCACTATTACCAGCCACATTGGTCGGCTGATTGGGCCAAAAGCTTAGATAATTCGGCAATCCGGCCGGCAAAACTTGTTGAGCGCCCTGTGGTTGTGGTTGAGATGGTGGTTGTTGGCCGTTGTTGGTGACTCCATTGATCAGATTGAATCTATTGGTCAACAAATCGCTACGCCTGATGGGGTGTTGTGTCAAACGATTGACGTGCTGAGCAGTGTTTGTAGAAACTAGTGGAAATTGTAAACTCGAACGCATATTCTGTTGAGCGTCGTGCGTAGTTGGAAGCATAGACGGCTGGAGCCATTGCTGGCGTCTGTGTGACATTGAATTGTCGAAATTGGCCGATTGAATGACATTGGGCCAGTGACCATTGGTCGAGCGAGCCTCATTGGTTGTCGTTGATGATACAGACGGCGGTTGATTATTCGGCATGGCAACTGGCATTGAGCCAGCAGCAGATGCTGCCGGTGCCATTAAAGAGCTCGGTGAAGGATGTGTAGCAAGTGCAGCAGGAAATGTAGCGAGCTGTGACATCGGTGTGCTCGGCGTGCATGTGTACTCGAGGCAACACTTGCCCTGACGCCGTTCGGCCACACAATTAGCGGCCGTGGCATCGTCGGGTCGGCCGGGACACGTCAATGTTTGACAACGCAGCTCGCCAAACAAGCACACACACACACGGCACGGATCATTGTGCGTGTCGAATCGTTGATTGTGTGCGTATTGAACACCGTTGGGCGCAATGCACGTGAGCAAACTATTGTTGTTTGACGACATTGGGCTGTTAGTGTTGTGAGGCTGTTGCAATTGAGCACGCTTTGGAATGGCTAGAAATTGTGTCGGCGGCTCATTGATCGACGCCGGTTTCGAGGGTTGTTGTTGTGACTTGAGATAAGCTGACGAGCTATCAGCACCAGAGAGTGGCTGAGATGATTCGGGCAATGATTCAACAAGTGCAATGTCGGAGCGTCGAGCGAACGCACGATTGAACAGCCCTGTTGTCTGTTGCACAATACTGCTTGTGCTTTCTCTGGATGTGGCGGCGGCGGCAAACATTCTCTCGTTCTCGCTCTCGTTGCCATTGTCACTAAAGCGAGCGCTGATCGTGGGCGCACCACGTCCACCGCCTTGCGATCCGCCGACCTTGCGGCGCCCGAACGCCACCACTGCGCCAGCCAACGATTGCAAATGATCGAGCCAGCCGGGCATCGAGCCGCCAGACTCTTCGATGCTGGTGCTGATGGGCGTGGTGGTGACGCCTTCCGGGGTACCAACGGGCGGCACACCGGCTACACCGTTGTCGCCCGCCACGCCCACGGCTAACAATTGTGGCTGCACGGTAGTTGTCGTGCTGCTTGTGGGCGCTGCAGATGCTGATGAGCTCTCGTGATCGTCGTCAAATTCAATTCGGTTCGTGCTACGCATTGTGAGTGTCGTTGTGGGTGGCAATGTCGACGTAATGTCCGAATCATCCCCGTGGTTGTTGTAGCTGTTGTTGTTGTTGTTATTGAATTCAGGAGAATTCGAATGAGAATTTTCCACCGAATGACTGATCATTTCGGCCGAGACAGGCGTGTTCAATGTAACTTCTTTATCTTCCTTGTCGCTATTGTCGTTAATATTCATTTCTGCATTTTTCGCTTCTGCATTGTCGTGGTCACCGTCGTCGTTATCATTGCTTCGGCTGTTAGCTTCTTCATTATTGTTGTCATTGTTAGTGCTGAATGGAGGTTGCAACGCTGGTCCGGCTGATCCGCTGCTCAATGCTGTTGTAGTGATCAATTCGGAGGCACGATTATGGCGCCCACCACCAACACTCGCAGCGCCCAATTGCAGCATTTGTGGTGCCTGTGGCTTGATGATTGTGGCAATCTCGTAGTCGTGCCTCATTCCTGCGTTCTCGCTCGATACTCGACCGTTCGATTGCTCGTACTGTTGTGCACCGAACAGTTGTTGTTGTTGTTGCTGCTGCTGCTGTTGTGAGTAGTCTTCTTTCGAGTTGAGCGTGCTCGAATAATCAGATGGATCGTGTCCCGAGGTGGGCACATCGTCCGGTGTGAAGCCCAAATCACGACTGGCCGACGTTGATGTCACCACACTGAATTGATTTGGCTCGGCGTCATTTTTCTGCTGACGCAACGCTTCGTCGTCGGCCGACGCTTGCCACTGAGAGCTGCCTGTTGAGTTTAGGCTCAAGCCGTTCGATGCTAATGATGCACCCATCACGTAGCGATGCAATGCAGCGCTCGCACTCGGCGATCGTTGATACAATTGATATTGCTCGCCAGTCACACCTGCGTAGCCAGACGCCGAACCTGAGCTGCAGTCGTAGCGTATTGGACAACAGTGACCGGCCGGCACCACCGGACGGCACAATTGTGAGGCCCCACTGCTAACGGGTCGGTGCACGTCGCATTCGATCGTGCGGCACTCTTTCACGCCCTCCGGTGCACAGTAACAGTGTCGACAGGGCTCGAGGGTCGGAATTTGCTCGCCCACAGCAAACATGCGCCCGTCCGACGAACACGTGGTAAGTACAGGCGGCACTAACGGTCCAAAATCGTACATTGCTGGCACCAGCGAAGCTAAATCTCGTTTCGCCTCATGAGTGGCCTCTTTCTCTTTTTCCTTTTCCTTCTGCTTATCTCTATCGTTGTTGTTGGCTGCTGTTGATTGGTCTTCCTTGTTAGTGTCATTGGAGTTGGTGTTATTGCTGCTATCATCGTTGTCATTGTCATTATCGTTGTCATCGTCGTCGTCTTTAGTATCATTTTTATCGTTTTTATTATCGCTGTTGTCGACAAGATTCAGCTTGTCACTTCCAGGTTGCGTTGTTGGTGCTTTTGTTGTTGTTGTCCTCTTGCTGTTTAGGTGGCTGATGCTAGTTGTCATATTATTTGTCGCATACTCGACACTTGACGAAGCTGCTCGTGATCGTCCGTCGGTGTGACCAATCGATTGTGAGGAATTAGGACTGGACATGGTTATCGTAGTTGCTGTTGTCGGTGATGGCGTTGTGATGGTCGTAGTTGTTTGTGTGTTGTTCGCCAACAGAGGCTGTGTTAAGTCAACACTCAAGCGCTCCGGCTTGAGCGCCATTGTTGGATCGCCGACCGAAAACAGCATCGACGCTGACGATGATGTGGCGGCCGAACGACAATCGTAGCTTGTAGGACAGCAAGCATATTCACTCGTGTATTGAGCCGTGCAACCGGATATCGACAAGTGACACTTAGGTCGCACGCACATTATCTTGGCCCGAATGCAGTAGCAATACTGACAATACGGTGCAGTGTTCTCGGGTACCACAGCCGAGCCTTCGACATACAACGAGCCGTTAATGAAACAGGCACCGTTCATCAGTGCCGCTTGTTCTGTCTCGACCGATTTGTTGTTGTTGTTGCTGATGCTGATGCTGCTGCTGCTGCTGCTGCTGCCATAGTAATTATTCGTATTAGAATGTTCTTGAGATTGTGGCGCCAGCAAATGCATTTCTGGCATCACGTTCCCGAGAGCCGAATGTAAATATGAGCCATTGGCGGTGATTTCGTGGCCACGCTCGTGTGACGAAATCACCAGCAATGATTCGCTTCCGGGTGCCATGTAATGCTGCGGAACAACGGCTCGCTCCGCAGCAATAGCATTGTTCCTTATGGCAGGCGCCTTCGTGGTCGATACTTGGGCCTGTGCTTTTGCCAAGGCCGACGCTAATGTCGAGGTGAAAATGCTCGCCAATGTTGACAACGTAGGCGTAGCACTAGTTGTTGTTGTTGTCATCTGATCAACGTTGTTACCATTGATATTCGGTTGCACCGATTGTGGCTGCGCTAACTCTGGCTGTATGAAACTCATTGCAGACATGCCGGCAGGCAGGGCGTTGGTCAGTATCGACAGGTCCGTGTCGATGGGCACACACTTGACCGTGGCACAGCACGCTTTCGGTTCGCGCACTGTCGTACAATTAACTCGCGACGCTGTTACACCCAATTGAGCGGCCAATTGTTGGCGCTGCATTTCGAGTTGCGAACCCAACGATGGCGGACACATGCGCAAGTAACAGTGCAACACTGACCGACGACAGGTGCACGTCAGACACGGCTGCCCGACGATGGGCACGCGCTGACCGTGCGCGTATCGGCGCCCGTGATGCGTGCACGCAATGCTAGTGCTCATAGAGGCCAAATTCGTTGTATTGAACGATGCCGGTTGCAACGAGCGACGCCTGTCGACCGTAGACTCGGCTCCACTGTTGTAACTGTAGCCGTTATGCGTCGAAAAATTAACCAACCACGGCGGAGCCAACTGCTCTTCGGCATTCAGCAGCGACGCCTCTGTCTGCATTGTCTCTTGAGCAGTTTTGAGCATTTGCTTCGCATCAGTTGAGCTTTGTTCAACACGGCCACTCGCGAGCTGCTCGCGTGCCACGGCGGGTGCCTGAGGCTCCAACGTTGATTGTAATATCAACTGCATGTCGTCGGTCGCCGTGCCGATTGTCACCTCTGTGATTGTCGGTGTCGCGTTCGTTGATGCTTCTGTTGATGAATGCACCTGTTGCTGTTGTTGTTGTTGATCTCTTTGTTTTAGGCTTGTTGTTGTTGCATTTGTGGCTACCGATATCAGTAATCGTTCAATAGTCCCTGATGTTAATCTTTCGGCCTCAACTGTCACCGACTGCCTATTTGCGGCATTACTCGTTGAATTATTGTCAGCTAACAATTGAGTTGTAGTCTTTGTGTCGTTAGAGGCTTTTCTTACATCATTGTCATGCTCGATTTTGACATTTTGACTAAAGTTTGTGCGGTAATCAACACTGCTAACGTTCATTGGTGTTGTGAGTGTTTCACTACTAATCGGTAGCATTCGATTTTGGGAATCATCATTCGAGGCAGAAACTACAGCCTCAAGTGCTGATTCGTGTGTGTCAGCTGAAGTGCTTGTCTCATTGCCGACTCGTGTAAGCAATGTCAAATTTGAATTTGGTGGATAATTTTCATCTAAATCACGAGCACTCGCTCCAAGCAGCGCCCCAATCAAAGCTATTGTTGAAAGTCTAAGTAGCCTAATTGATTTATACATCTTTTTTAATTCTTCTCTAATCTATGTTGTTTTGATGAACATGGACGACAATATTTTCTCACACATTGGTTATCATGAAATTTGTGAAATGTCTGTCTTTATCTAACACTATCTTACTTAATCCAGGGATATAAACACTGGCGACTCTCAGCGAAGATAGGCACTTTGTGAGCAAATAGCTCCGTCAATCTGAGCATTGAATTTGACTCTTTGCTCGAAGCTTTGAACTTAATCTCAATCACTTACTTTGTCTTACGATATTGTTGTAGATAAATGGCGCTCTGCGCACACCTGTCGCTCGACGGTCGCAGCAGCAGCGACGTTAATCTAGCGCCGGCAACGACGACGGTCAACAAAGTCATTGTGGTTTTCTAGCTCAACTGTGTGCACCGGCTTTCCCAAACTTCTGCTGCATGTAGGCGTAACCAACGTTACCATCGAACGTGTGTTGTGTCAACGCAACATTCGTTTGTCCAGACTACCGCGATGGTCATCTCAATGTATTTTCACAAAACACTGAGCTACATGAAGTCTTTCTATGCTCTCTCTCTCTCTCTCTCTCTCTCTCTCTCTCTCTCTCTCTCTCTCTCT
>JAIFTH010000859.1:0-14638 GCA_019968535.1 Fragariocoptes setiger | reverse complement strand
CGTCCTGCAGTGGTCTTTTCCTGCCACTCTCTTTCTGAGACACTGAGTACAACGTTAAAGTTCAAAGAAATGAAGTTTGAATATAGAGAAACGCAAACACGCTAGCTGCCGTGAGCAGATATCGATCAGCTGTGTCCGCGTTCGAGACTCGAGTTTACGAGTCAGCGACTCTTCTGAGACGGCTCACATGTCTGGATACACACATTGTTACAACCATGCAAGATGTTTTAAATTCAGATCCCTAATTTAATCATCAGACTCAGTAGTCGTAGGGTATACTTATTGCTAACGGAGAAAATAGAAGTGATCATGTCCACAAAGGAGAGTGAAATGAGTCGCAAGGACAAGCGTAGATTGAAGCTGAGTGCCAAATATGAGGCTGAGATGGCTGAAATGACATCCCGTTTGGGAAATTTGGACGCTACATTTTCTGTATCCACGACCAATTCAATGGGGGGCAAGTCAGCCGTATCACAAGTCATAGACAATGCTATCAAAATAGAAAACTTTTCCATTTCTGCCGCAGGCAAACCGCTATTTGTGAATGCTAACTTGAACATTACCCTTGGCCGTCGGTACGGCTTGGTGGGTCCAAACGGCCACGGAAAAACAACTCTGTTACGTCATATTGCAGACAAAATTTCCCTCGGATTGCCTCTCGATTTAGACGTATTACTTTGCGAGCAAGAGGTCATGGCAGATGAGACGCCGGCCGTACAGGTCGTTATGAAATCGGACACAAAACGTCATGCCTTAGAACAAGAGCTGAAGAAACTGGAAGCAAACACTGAGGGAGATAACGCCGATCGTATGAATGTTATATATGAAGAGCTGGCTCAGCTTGAAGCGGATAAAGCTGAGTCAAAGGCCCGTCGTATCTTGTCAGGTCTGGGATTTACGACACCAGAGATGCAAAATAGGCCAACAAATCATTTCAGCGGAGGGTGGCGCATGAGGGTCTCTTTGGCTCGAGCTCTTTTTATCGAACCAAGCATCCTACTGTTGGATGAACCGACGAACCACCTAGATTTGAACGCCGTAATTTGGCTAGACAATTATCTGTCCAGTTGGAAAAAAACGTTGCTTATTGTATCCCACGACCAGTCGTTTTTGGACAACGTATGTACTGATATAATTCATCTAGACATGCAAAAATTGTACTACTACCGTGGAAATTACACTCAATTCAAGAAAATGTTGGAACAAAAGCGTCGTGAGCAAGTCAAAGATTATGAGAAGCAACAAAAGCAGATCCAACAATTAAAGCAAGCTGGCAAATCAGGAAAGCAAGCGGAGAAGAAAGTTAAAGAGGAGAAAACGCGAAAAGTTGGAGAGACTCAACAAGTTGAGTTGTTGCAAAAGCCAAAAGAGTATACAGTGAAATTCAAGTTCACTGAAGCGCCACAACTACAGCCACCGATTTTGGGACTTTACGATGTGGATTTTGGCTACGATAATGGGCCACTTCTCTTCAAGAATATAAATTTTGGTGTTGATTTATCAACACGTTGCGCTATTGTAGGTCCAAATGGTGTGGGGAAGTCTACCTTTCTCAAGCTGTTATCAGGCGAGCTAGAGCCCAAGAGAGGTGAGCGACGTGTTAATCATCGAGCTAGAATCGCAAAATTTGATCAACACAGCGGTGAGCATCTGACAACAGAAGAAAGTCCTACCCAATATCTACAAAGAATATTTAATCTGGATTACCAAGCAGCCCGTAAACAGTTGGGCTCCTTTGGTCTTGTCTCACACGCTCATACAATACCCAATTGCCAGCTCAGTGGAGGACAGAAATCACGCGTCGCTTTGTGTGAGATGGCACTCAAGGGTCCGCATATTTTGATTTTGGACGAGCCAACAAACAACTTAGACCTGGAGTCAATTGATGCCTTAGCAGACGCCCTAAACGAATTCAATGGTGGGGTTGTGGTTGTGACCCACGACGAGAGATTAATCAGAGCGACCGATTGTCAACTATTTGTAGTTGAAGACCAGACCATCGACGAGATTGACGGCGATTTTGATGATTATCGAGAGGAAATTCTGACCAGTTTGGGAGAGGTGGTGAATAATCCATCGGTCTCTGCCAAAAAGGCGGGCGCAATTTAATATTTTAACCAGCTATCACTACAATACTTTGGATTCATAGTTCGTCTCCTTTTTCTTTGACGTTCATCAGCCTCTTTGATAGTAGGAGATGGTGATTTCTTTCGTGTGACCGGTGGTGATTCGTGAGCCAGGGGCGGAGGTGGCGATTCGTGAACGACTGGCTGAGGTGGCGATTCGTGAACGACAGGTGGAGATATGGATTCTTTTTTAATGACAGGTGGAGGTGTGAGTTCTTTTTGAATGACGGGTGGAGGTGTGGGTTCTTTTTTAATGACGGGTGGAGGTGTGGGCTCTTTTTCAACGACGGGTGGAGGTGGTGAATCGATAGCTGAATTGTTACTGATAGGTGAGAATCCTCCAGGACTAGGGCTAGGACTCGGCATAAGGCTGGGGCTTGGCATGGGGCTGGGGTTCGCTTCGACACCACGATTATAATATTCTAACGTGGCCTCTCGGCATAGATCGGAGATTTCCTTGGCTGATTTCTTTACAATAATATTAACGATGTTCTGCATTGCGGCGTTGATTTTTGCGTTGTCCTCGAGACTGTTCAATAAGTTACGCCTCAAATTTTGTCTAGCATCGGATAGGTTGGCTTTCTCGCACCACTGATCCACACATTCGGTATAATTTCCCTTGAGTTGCTTGAATTCAGGCAATTCATCAATTTGGGAAAATGCTTGCTCAACAAGCTCATCGAATCGGCCCGCCATAATCATTGCATCGACTATTTTACCGGCGATGATGAAATTATCGTGATAAGCTTCTAGAGACATTGTGACAAGCGGATGGATGATAATATTAGAGTCTGATGGTATATGTTTGAGTGACCGAATGAACACACTAGACAAAACGTTTTTGTCAATCTTATTTTTCTAGCCTGCAATGTTCAGTGTACCTTGTATCGTTTAAAACGATTCGTGCTCTATAACGACTGAGTCATTTGTGATTTGAACAACGCGCGCGCACACCTGCTCAGACGTGTGCTCAGCTGTCGCTATGAGAAGCTCACTCGACACCGCATTCACATGAACGTACAGACGCACTCGAATGCTTGTTTGGGACACCCTTTCATTTGAAGGACATCCTGCGTTGCTTATTAGTTGATTTGTCCATCATTGAACCATTTTTAGTAGACACCGGCATCCAATTCAGAGCACCATGTCTCAGATAAACGCGGTTGAGTTTGGCTCAATGAAATATTATGCCCTCTGCGGCTACGGAGGCATCTTGAGTTGCGGTATCACTCACACAGCCGTTGTACCACTAGACTTGGTCAAGTGTCGTATACAGACCAATCCGGCAAAATACAAGAATATATTTCATGGTTTCAAGGTCACAATCGCCGAGGATGGTGTGCGCGGTCTGAGCAAAGGATGGGCACCAACCGCAATAGGCTATTCATTACAAGGTCTAGGTAAATTTGGCTTCTACGAACTGTTCAAAATTCTATATTCGAACGCGCTTGGTGACGAGTTGTCGTACACATGGCGCACATCGTTATATTTGGCCGCTTCAGCATCGGCAGAATTTTTCGCCGACATTGCTTTGTGCCCATTAGAAGCGTGCAAAGTCCGCATACAAACACAACCGGGCTGTTCCCCCATGTTACGTGTTGTCTTACCACAAATCATCAAACAAGAAGGTATTGGAGGTCTTTACAAAGGTCTCGGTCCTCTATGGATGCGCCAAATTCCTTACACCATGATGAAATTTGCAGCGTTCGAGCGCACGGTTGAACTTCTGTACAAGCACGTGGTACCGAAACCGCGCAGCGACTGTACCAAAGGCGAGCAATTGATTGTCACATTTGCTGCGGGCTACATTGCTGGTGTGTTTTGTGCTGTGGTGTCGCACCCAGCTGATACAGTTGTGTCGAAGTTGAACCAAGACAAGGGAAGCACTGCAGTAGAGGCCGCACGCAAACTCGGCATGGCTGGTCTGTGGAAAGGCTTGACGCCTAGGATCATCATGATCGGTACACTGACGGCGCTGCAATGGTTCATCTACGATGCTTGGAAAGTTTACATGAATCTACCTCGACCGCCGCCACCTGAGATGCCCGAAAGTTTGAAACAAAAATTGAAAGCCCTACAACAATAACAAGAATATAGTTTATTTATAGCAGTCACATAAAAAATAAGGCTTCCTTTGAATCCACTCTACTGCCCCTTGATAAGAGGTGGTTAGTTGTAGTTTATATTTTCGAGTCTATTTTTTCTGACGAACGACCGAAGTCGTCCTCACGGGGTGCCCGCGCTTCAAGCGACGCCGAGCACCACCTGACTCATTCTGCAGGGCTCACAAATACAAAATCGAGAATGATGCGGACACCCCGCGTAAAACAACAAGACTTTATGTAGCTTATTTAAAATTTAGTCGCAAGAGATTATTGTTGCAATGTGCTCCAGCTCAGAGTTGCTGCCCAATACTTCCCCCGGTAGATCGCTGTGGATCAATTGGATCAACATTTTGCTGGTTCCCACTGGGCAATGTATTGATCGGCTATGGTGGCCATAGGTGTCGCAGGAGGCGCACATGCAATTTTTCGGATTTCCATTATTTGGGCACGTCTTGCACAAATGTTGAGTGCTTAGGCAAAAACCACGTCGAGCTTGAAGCAGCGCTTGCACATCCTTGGGCTGGCGTTCAGCTGGACATCGTAAAATTGGTTGTTGTGCATCGCGCCGTAGCTGTTGACGAACAGATTAAGTGTACATTGCGCCTGATATCTTGAAGAAGACAATTCTTTTGCCATTGGGACCAATTGTCGATGTAACCGCCTTGTCGAAATGTTTTTCGTATTCGTGTGCGACTTTGTATTGCCTCGCGATGCTTTCAAGCTCTCGTGGATCGACGTCGGGCTCCACATTCATCACCTTACAACGGACTTTGGGACGTACCAATGGTGTGATGTGTGTAAAACATTCATTGCCGTTCGCGTGGGATACCAAGCTTTCTAAGCCTTTCGTAACCTGCTTTTTTCGTCCAAGTGTTTAAATCTTCACGCCACTCGTCTAGAGTGCTAGTAGGATTTTCAACTGCAGACGGCGTCAAGAGGAGACTTTGTCTTCGAAGAAACAACTCATTTCTTGCACGATGTTTGAGCTGTCTCAATATAAAAGATGTTGCAGGTGGCAGGTTTTGCTTGCATCGCTTCATCTGTAGCTGCTGCTCCGGCAACAATGGTGCATCTACTTAGCGTTTGTTTTTTCCCAACATCGTTGTTGTCTCGGTATTTGGTGGCGCCTTGGTCTTTGGGGGTGCCCTGGTCTTTGGAGTTGTCTCATCCTCGACATCACTCTCTTGTAACAAACTAATCACGATCTGCGTTTTCTCAGGTTGACAATCATCTTTTGATTTTTGTAGTCTGTCTAACCATGAGTTCAATTTTAATTGTTCGGACATTGAGGCTAGAAAAATTGTTCGTCGTTCGAGCGAGTGAACTGTACGAGTGGTTTGACGAAATGCGGCCGCTGTTCCCGTTGTTAGCGTGCACTCTGCGCGATGAGTCATGCACACAGCAACCGTTTCCAGCGTGTCTTAATAATTTACAATTCTGCGAATGAGTCGGTTCAAGATCTCGTTATAACGGTGCTCAATAGCTCATTACTTAGATTCTCGCTCGCAGCAATTATTCTTCGAACGGATTATATTTTTGCCTCCGCGTCTCATGACGCTTGCGGCGAATATTTGTTGGAGGACGATTTTGCGGCGGAACTACGCTTGAGATTTTTAACACTTTTTTGAGACATTGGCTCGATGTCGACGCATCGATGACGAACTTTGTGACGAGCGCACATTTTAAATCAGACCGATTTATCGCCGTTAACTTAACCGCGTTAAGCTAACGCCTGTTGAAGCACGCGACACACAAATACGGCTCGTGCCAGCGCGTCGCGCACTTCACGACTTCATCAGCATTCATCGATTTCAAACAGCTTATATTCAGGCAATTATGCAATCATGTTTTCCAGTGTCAACGTCGACAATAATTATGACAAGCTCGAGACAGTTGTCAACTACATCCAAGCCCTCGACAACCAACGTCCACTGGTGATCGCTTTCCAAGATCTGTGTCGAGCTAATGATGCTAATGATGATATAGTGTTTATTTACTGCAGTTACTTATAAAAAAGGATATAGTTTATTTTTTTCTCTAGAGAAAACACGTAATGATTTATTGAAGTAGTTGCTCATACGTGCGTGAGCGTCACGCACAATCAGCTGTGTGCCATGCCGATGATGTTCACAGAGTCGTTTCTTCAGAATGAATCGCGGTTCGCTCTTTTTGCTCTTTTTTGGCGTGCTTTCTTTGGAATTCCTTAACCCGCATTGAATTCGCTTACAACTCATTGATTTTTATTGCAACAGTGCTACAAGATCGGTGACAAAACTTGAATACAATATTGTCATCTATAAATATGTCACCCTTTGTACAAGCTCAAATTTGTGATGTTCTAACCGAGCGCATTTTCTCAGATTTGAATCGAGCGTTCAGCCGTTCAAGCATCAACAATCACAATGGATATCACATAAGTGAATTTGCGATAGTGCCTAGTGACGAGATGGATCAGCAACGAAACAAAAGCCCTGTTATTTACAATGATCACAAGCTTGCTCTCGAAAGTTGGTGCTTACCTCGATTATTCAAATTTGCTACACAAAGATTGATCGTACACCGTAATCAATGGCTTGACAGAGGCCAGTTCAATCTGTTGGATGAATACTCAAGAGTTGTAATTTTAATGTGTCCTGATTTTACGACCGCTTGGAACGTGAGACGCCAACTGTTAATAGACAATTATCTAACAGCCCGTGATGAGATGGAATTCATCGAATTAGTAGTGACACGCAAGCCCAAGTCCGACGACATATTCTCCTATCGTCAATGGTTGTTGAATATTATCATTCGTGTTGAGCACAATTCAAAGGATTCTCAAATCAAAGATTCAACACTTGAGCAAGAACTTCAATTTTGTCGCACTGCCTCAAGTCTTTACAAACGCAATTACTATGCATGGTCATACGCTACATGGATAATCACAAGCCTTTGTTTTAAACGAATTCCATTGTTATTGCGTGAAATGTGTGCCAGTCGTCGATGGATTGAGTCAAATATTTCTGATTATAGTTGTTTTCATTATCGACAAATACTTTTGAAAACTATCATCGACCATTGTGGCTACGACGATTGCTCAGAAATTGATGACGACATAAATGTGCCACAAATGATTAAGCAGTTGTTCAACGACGACCTCGACATGATTGACGAATTACTTCGTATGTATCCACTGCAAGAATCATTGTTGTTACATCGAAGATCGCTACGAGTGCTCGCCATGACAAGGACCAGGCATTATTTCACAGATACTGAATGGTCCAAATGGATTGAGCGCGACCTTAACTTTCAAGATTCTTTACTACAAGCAAATTCAAGCTGTGATTCGAACAAACTCAAATCTTTGTGTCGACGTATCTCAGGCGATGCACCGGGATCTAATCAGTGCAACAAGTTTGGGCCTTGTCCACATTAAGGTTAAATGAACACATTCACAGCTCTGAGACTGCAGAATAAAATTCATCGTGCGTCATGATTAATTTTATTACACTAATTTATGAGAAGAATATTCAGGTTGAGTGAGCTAGTAGAAATTCAACTGTTTGAACCTGGCAAACCAATGTCACCTTTAGGTCCTTTCGGACCCGGCTCTCCAGGTGGACCCATCAATCCAGGCGGTCCCATAGGGCCTAGCAAAAGTATTTTAATTGTCATTAGTGGTAGAGGTTAAAATTAAAATAACCGAAGCACTTTTCAACATGATGACAACCATGTATTCTTATAGATTTTTAACTTACCCATTGGTCCTCTCTCACCTCGCGGCCCGACATCTCCCTGCGAAAGTTTTGATAATTGAAAAGTTCAGTGAATCGATAACGGATATTTGTGAACGGTGAAATCTTATAACTGACGTAATGCTTACCTTCGGTCCTGGTGCTCCGGCTACTCCAGACGGTCCAGGCGGACCATGAGGTCCAGGGGGTCCTGGTGGTCCTGGTGAGCCTCTTGGGCCCGGCTCACCCTTGATGGCGATCACTTCGGCTACGCCCAAATTTCCACCTCCTAATCTTGTATTTACAGATCGCTTCTTTCTGCTTTTACCATTAGATTCGTCGAGCGTAATGGAGTGGGACAAATCGGAGATATTCTCCTCATAATTTGCTGGTGGAATGCACATACATCGAGACGGTGCAAGACTCTTTGATTTATCTTCCAAAGCCTATTTAAAACGATTGTCGAGTGCATGCACAAAGAGTTGAGTAAACATCATGTTTTCATATTTTGAGACACGGTAGCAAAATATAGTGATTCTCTTACCTGATTGACACGTATTTTGATTATTTCGTCGAGAACAATGAGAATGAGTATGGACGCAACGATTGTGATCAGTAACAGACACAATAGTCCTCCATACTTCCAGCGAGACAATAGATTGGTTGATTGGGAACGGGCAGAGTCTTCAGGTTTTTTCGATTCGGTTGCAGACACGTCGAGAAAAGTCATGATTGAAAGAGTTTGGAACCACTCTTGAGACCACTATAATCATAATCAATTGTAGCCAACTTAATTATTGAGCTTTTGAATTCATTATTTTGTATGTGCTTGCGTGTGTGAAAATAATCAAGTATGACAATGAGCATTGGCTTATGTTACGATAGGTGATTGCAATTGACCAATAATGAGTGAGAAAGCTCGTGTTCGTCTTTGATGAAAACAACGCGTCCGTTGCAAATCTATCTTTTTTCACTGGACACAGGCATTCATCTTATTTGCCCGCCAGATGGCGCTCACGTTGCGCAACAATGAAATGAGACGGCTTGAACTTATACTTAATGGATCATGATCATGCCTGAGCTTGATTAGAAGGATCCGGAAAGACTGAGTTGGATTGTGCAAGTTCGTCACTGGTGTCACTCAAATACTGGTGTAGTTGGTTTGAGCTACAACAAGTGAAAGCCGCAAGTGGTTCATTGCAGTTGTGGTTGAACAAAGCTCAAGAGAGTTGACAGAGAGTGAAGAAATGACGAAGAGCCAAGATATGTATGGTTGGCCATATCGGCTATCACATCGGCACATTGTGCTCGAATCGATAGCTTATTTAGATTCGTCGATTACACGATTCAGTGGACACCAAAACCATAAGCGCAGTTTTGTTCGCTTTTGCTTGTTTGTTATCTTACGAAGTTGGTGCACAAACATTGAGCACCAACAGAAGGGGCAGGAACACAACAGGCACACAAGCCATGAATGCCAATGCCAACGCCATCGCCAAGAGTCGGCAAATGAATGCCTCTCTTCGATCTCAAAGAGAACTTGGTCAAAGAGATCTTGACGGTCTGGAAAAACTCGACGCTTAGTTATCGCTCAATTGTTTCCTGGCCGTATCGATCTCTTGTTTTGCCATGTTGTTGCTCATTGAGCTATTGTTGGTTGTGAGTTGGTTGATCGAGTGCTGCTTGCTTGCTCGGTTGGTTTGTTAAATTAAAGGTTCCATGGCAAGAAGAAGAGCCAGACGCGATGGCCGCACGCACGAGCTCATTGATTTGCAGCGCACTCTTTGCACTTTGCACGTTGTTGCTTTGGCCTATTTTGCTTGTTGAGATGATCTTGAACGTACGCATCGTAAATCATGCCTATCGTGATCATTAAGATATTTAGTGGTGACGTCAACACGCAAACACACGAGCACACATACGCACTCACGTTCAATTCACACGCAGACGCACTCACACACTTTAACTCACAAGCTAGACAAACAATAATTAATCCAACGATCGCCCGCTGTTTTTCGCTCTCGATCTTCATTCTATAGTAAGTTGAGGCCACACACGCACTCAGGGTTGCAGTAACTCGCTCGCTGTTGAACAACTTGTGAAGCGCCAACCACTTGCTTCTAGCTTTGTAGTTATATTTTCATTAAATTCGTATCACGAACGATTGTGGTAATATTTTCCAAAATATGATGCAATTCAATCTTGTCCTTTGTTGCCACTTGAAACTTTTTTTATGTAGTCGTTCCTCAACATCATCTAACTCTTAGCGTTCTTTGTCACTGAAAGAATTGTTGTATCAAGTTATTCGTCTTCGTCTTCTATTTGACAATCAATCTTGAGATCAATCGCCGATATTGTGTTAACTTCGCGCTTCGCTGGCCGCGCCTGTTAGTCAGTGCGTTTGTTCGTTCGTTCGTTCGATTATTATTCGTGTGCCCTTCTTAGTCAGTGATTGTCATGCACTACATCGACTGTGCGAGGCTCGCAACGTGAACAGTGCGACGTGTTGGATGAAATTACTATTGCATTGGAAATGAGATTGCAATAGTGAAGAATTGAAAGAGAACGCGCGCGAGATTCACAATCCAATAAATAACAAATCGACACAAGACGTTGTAAGATACAAAGTGTGGATTTCATTGCAAGTGTTGTTGTTGTTGTTATTGTTGCTGTTGCTGTTGCTGTTGCTGCTGCTGCTGCTGCTGCTGCTGCTGCTGCTGCTGCTGCTGCTGCTGCAGATACAAATGTTATTCGAGCACAACATTCGCATGAGTTGCAATTCAAATTGGTTTCTAGAGTTTGGTAAGCTCAATCGTGGGTGCAGCTTGTCGTTGTGGTCGAGTGATTTAAATAAAACTTCCATTAGATGGTACATTCATTGGTAGGAGCGAAACGAGTGAGATGTCGATTGTTCGTCGCCATTGCTCGTCTTTGTTGTTCGCGTACACTTAAACCACTTGTTTGTTTATTTTCTTTGCTCACTTGTGTCGCTGTGCTTGTGTGACCTCATTGGTGATTGAATTGAATCGAAACTACTGCAATCATAATTTGTTTTCTCTTTTGCCACAGTTTGATAATCAATTACCGGACAAGCACATTTTTGATTCAATGCTGCAATGCACAAATCTTTTACCTGGAATCAAGAGTTCAAAATCACTTTCTATTAAATCTATATGAGTACGAAATAGATTGGAATGAATAATTTCTCTTTAATTAATCAACCTTACCGACTGCAGAACCAATCATCTGCAGTTAGTTTCATTACATATCACACTGAAAGTGGCTAAGCTGACGCTTGAGCTTTGGAGGTCTGCTCAACAATGATGCAATGTTGCTCAACATGTCCATCTTAATCTGTAATTCACATAATCATAATCACCGCATGCGAAATAATCATGCAATCGAATGGCGTGAGCTTGAGTGAACGGATGACGAATTGACGTTCATCGGCACAACAATTAAGATTCGGACACACCAATTAGAATCAATGCATGGCAGCGTAACACACGTGATAAAAGAAATCACGATTCGTGTGTGTGTGTGTGTGTGGTCTACCTGTGCGTGTTGTGTGTACGCCAGCATCTATCAAGTCTTACACGATTAAATCGCTATTAATCTATTTATATTCAATCTCTGTGCAATTTCGTGCGTGTGTTGTTGAGAGAAAGAGAATGACTTGCATCACAAGAAGCGAGACATTGTTTCATTTCTATGAATGACTTGCTATGCAATGTTGCAATGCAGAGAGCAGATGCGATTGGCACAGCAAACCTGCTTTGCCTGTGCGTCTTTGCTCGTCGTCAGGAGAATCGGATCGATAGGTGAATAAACGATCGACGGTTGACCAGCCAACTGGATGACAATTGGCCCCAAAGCCCACACGTTTATTCTTATTCTTTTCCTAGAGAGCATAAGTTAGAAGCGAACAGTGTTTGTTTGCTTGAAATGTGTTTTTAAAAAAAAATCAAAGAGCAAGGTTACAACGTTAGCTGAGCTTAGCGGCCGTTGACATAAGAAGAATCATGATCGCATCACCAGCAGGTGTGCCCACCTAACAGTACGAAAGAATATGGACACGCACGCACAATAGGCGATCCACGTAGCGATTTGACACACATTGAATATTTTTCACATACACGCGTGAATGAATGAGCAAGCGTGTCTTATTTTTGACCGGACACCACCACCTGCTGTTTCTTGTCTTTCTTTCCTTCTTTCAACACATGTTGTGTTAAAACCGTTGCAATGTGGCATTGGCTCTTCTTCAAGCACACACATTGACTTCAGTTATTGCATTCACTTTTTGTTCTTGTTCTCGATCAAGCTCGAGCTCAAGCTTGTGCTCGGCCAGAGGAACATGCGACATCCACGTGCACTTGCAAATAGATTGAAGTCGAAGGTGGAGTGAAAAACGACGTGACTACGTGTGTCGTCGTCAAGTGAGATTTAGTGCGCGCTTTTTCATGCAACTTGCAGGTGGCGAGTGCAGTGCAATCGTAAACTAGCAACATCAACAGCAGTCGCTTGCTATTTTGCTCTCGCGGTTGATTCGTGCACTACGTTTATTGTTCTTTCTATTCTATTTTACTCGACACAAGTCAAAACAAAACTAAAAAAGAGACAAAGAGCGTTGTCTGAGCCTCTGAGAGTCTGACTGATGGCTTCTCTTCTTATGTGATACACTCACTCGTACACACACACACACACACACATACACTGACAAACAGACAGACGGCAACAAAGTCAACGAATCCTGTGGCTTGCCAACACCGAGATCATTACTGATGAGTGTGTGTGTGTGTTACGATGTACCGTGCGGGCCATTTCAACTGATGCAACTGTCTGATACAAGGCCGATGCAAGGTCGATGTGCACAGTGCACCTGATGTTGGTGTACGTGGCACGCACTACATGTGTCACTAATGGTAGCTAAGAACTCACTCTTTTCGAACTAACACTATTCGATCGATTTAGCTTACGATGAGGGCGACTGTTTGGGTTTAGATTTAGGTTCATGTTTAGCCTTCGTTGCGTTTAGAGTCCACACACTTGAACGGTGCAAGTCCAACGAGCATCTCTCACTTGATTCGTTCGAGACAGGTGCATGTTTGCTCTTTCTCTCACTTTCTGTTCGTTTGAAGCAAATCAAAGCAAAGCAAATCTAAGCAACATCAAGCTAAACAAAACGTCAGTTGCAACGTCTGAGAGCAGCATTCGTTCGAGAAGAGCAAAACTCTCGATGGTCGTCGTCGTCGTCATCGTCGATGATGAACTTTCGGATCGAATTCGAATTCGAACTGCAACTCGCACTTGACTTTCTTGCACTTTCTTATTCTCTGGTTTTTCTATTGACTTAAGTCTTCTTGAGTAAGTAATCTTGAGTTTGTTTCTCTCTTACAATGCTCAGCACCTTTTCAAGCACAACGCACAGTGTGTTGTTGCCGAGTAGCGCATGCGTTGTTCAATGCCGAATGCATCAATGCGTACATTGCAATGGGAACAACACTTCCGAATGTAGTACGCTATTACGCAACGCTATTGCGCATTGAGCCTATTGTCGGTGTAACAAGAGGGCGCCCAAGAGGGAAGACAGGCAAACAAACAAAAGATGCAGTCAGTTAATGTTTTGAGGCCAATGAGTGAACTTGGTCGGTAATAATAACAGGTCAAATGCAAGTTAACAAATGATAGATCAAGCAAGAATCAAGTATCAATCTCAATGTGTATGATCGTCTGCATGCAGTTGAATGAGGATGTTGTCTCATCAAAGTAGTTGCAATGAAGATACATCAAGCGAATGAATGAGTGAGACGAAGACGGACGCGACGAAGAATCCGGTAGCAAGCAATGATGGAGTCAGAATCCTCAAGACGCCGTTCACAGTCTACTCAACTGTGGCACCTGTCAGTGGCAAGTGTTCAGTGTCGCACAAGTAAATTGAAAAGAATCGAACAGCAAGTTGATCGGAACCAATATGAGTTTGGTCAATACACAAAACGAGCTCGATTACGACACCGCAATCGACACGCGATTGGACGAGCCGATAGCGAGCAATGCAACGTGTTTGCATGCACCAAACATGCTTGTGGCACTGCATTTACACAATGCAGTGAAAGCAAGCATCATTTGTTGTTTCACACGAGCAATAGCAAGTATTCGACCATGTCAAGTGATGTCAAGCAACACAGGACAAAGCGAACTTTGTGTCGAATGATGGCGCCCACATGCCCAGCAACTTGGTCGTCGTCGTCCTCATTGCTACCGTTGTTAAGAAGAATGTTTTACACCACACTAATATTATTATTATTGATTGCTTCATCGATTGACTTGCTTGTTTTTGTTGGACGTGAAAATTGTTGTTCCCAGTTGTTGCCGGTGCACAACTCAAACTCAAACTCAAACACAAACTCGAGCAACTTCAGTGTCAGCACAAGAAATGAATCAGCATCGCAAATGTTTCAATCATTCGACAACGACAACGACGAGGCCAACGTCACATCAATCGGTGAGCTTCCCCTCTTTCTTTCTTGTACTTGCACTTTGGCTTTCATTTTCTGTTGTGTTATTTGTTTGCAACAAACAGCTCAGTTGCTATTCGTATCACAACTTCTTTACAAGCAACTCTTTGGCTGCTCGTTCGACCACACACACACACACACACACACACACACACACACACACACACACACACACA
>JAIFTH010000858.1:0-14648 GCA_019968535.1 Fragariocoptes setiger | reverse complement strand
ACACCAGCTTGTTCACAACTGTTCACATCGTTATTACTCTCTCGCGGCTTTACACGTACTCTAATTTTACTACATTTTTTGATCAGTAAGATTAGAATATCTTGATATCTATTGAACGCAAAATGAATTCATCCGATCGTATTGAAAAAATCTACTATGTCTCAGTGAAAATGATATGCTTGCCATAGAAGTCAATGGGAGCTCGAAAATGCACTGCTCAAAGGCACAGTCATATGTGCTGCTTTTATTTTTTTTTGGATTAAGTCTTTGGCACCCTTTAAGGTTATAGTCATTCGCATAAAAAGGAGTCACAGCTGCTTTTATGCTGTGCGAAGAATAAACGAGTCGCTATGAGCGCCGCCCTAGGGTCGAACCCAAGTTGTCAAACAGATTTGACTCGACGAGGCATCGAGTTGTAAAGCGATTCGACCTCAAGGCGGCGCTCATAGCGACTCGTTTATTCTTCGCGCAGCATAAAAGCAGCTGTGACTCCTTTTTTATGCGAATGACTGTAAGAGGTCCTGTCACCAACAGTTCAATAGTCGAACTGTACTGATTGCTGACGATGGCGTTTAAATGACGCGCGAACAGAGCGAATGAGTGCACTCTCTCGCTTGACTCACACGCAGAGAGCTTAACGAGTGACTCGTTCGTTGTATAGTAAAGTTTATTATCGAGTGAATAGGCGAGCGAGATAACTGTTCGCTTGTGTTTGTCTGTTGTTTTCACACCAGAACGAAAACACACGGCACATTGCCATAGGCTGTTATTATTGTGACCATCACCATCATTATCATTTGTTCGATTTATATTTATCACATCTAGTTTGGACCTCACTGCTATCGTGAGGATGGACAACAACAAATACCGATCCTACGCCCAGCAAATGGATAAAGCCTTGAAGGCGTTCGAGTACACCACCGACTCGCTTGCCAAGTCAGTAACCGACTCACTGACAAGCTCTGGCATAGCGTTGTCAAGTGACAAGTTGTTGATAGTCAGAGATGACAATAATGATGTTGCCGAACAATCAATTGAGGGCACCATTAGCACTCTAGACGACGTGAATCGAATCAGAGGCGAGAGTGACAACAATTATGAGAATACCCCTGCCAGTGTCAAGAATAATAATAACAACAAAAAGAACAAGAACAAGCATGATGATGCCTACTTATCTTCCTCTAGTCCAGATTCAACTGCTAGTGAGATTATGAGCCCCATCAAGGATGTTTACAACTGTGAAAGTTCGTGGCATCCTGAATTGAGCTGGAGCTATCAGCCCATTGAACGGATCTCGCTCTATTTTGATCCGTATTATAATTCATGCACAAACACAAATTCCCAATTCATTGATTGATCTCTCACAGTGATCCCGTCAGTTGCACATTTACACAACATTCTCTTGGTCACATTTGATTTTAAAGCAAATGATTGGTGCTCACATTGTTGAAATGATAGATTTTAGCTTATTGTGTGATAGATTTTGTCCACCTCGTAAAGTAAAAGGTTCTCGTGTAAACGAACTGCCTGTCGTTGCGGTCTTTGATATGTTAACATAAGCCTCAAGATGAACACGATCGAGTCAACATTGTTTGTCTATTTTTATTGATTCATGCGGTAATTTTTATAAAAAAATCGAAATCGTTTCAGGAAACCGAACAATAATTATCTACATTAAGTTAATGATAAGTAACAAAAATCTTCGAAAAGCTTTGCATTGAGGTTAATCATGACGAAGATATAATACGTAACTTAAGCTAAAGCGGTAGCAAAATCTCAGGTTCAACAAGCCTGTGCATCCTCGAACATATCGCATAAAAGGTGCAACATGGAATTTCAAGTACTCAGCCACTGCTTGTCGGCACCTGGCTCACGGAATTGTTCGGTTGAAGAATCGAGGAGCTGTCGAATTGTTGAATTTGTCCATTGGGAAAAGCGTGCTCTTGTTGACCATCAGCCAGACAAGTGGAATCGTTTTGTGTGAACGAGTTCGAAAGCTCAAAGTTATTGGGAAGAGCTTGCTTGTTGTCCATTATCACATTTTGAGAAGTGCCGTCGGTGTCTCGAGTTTTTTTATTCTTAGAGTCGGCTTGCTCTTTGATACTCTGAGTCAATTCGGTGAGCAAGGCCGTAGTAAGATCATCCAAGTCACTGAGTTTCTTTTTGTTCATATTGCATTTCTCAGTACATGAGACTTTTTGTGGCTGTGGCTGTGGCTGTGGCTGTGGCTGTGGCTGTGGCTGTGACTGTGACTGAGGCTGAGGCTGAGGCTGAGGCTGAGGCTGTAGGTACTGAGGTTGCTGAAATTGTTGAGGTGGCTGCTGTTGTTGAGCTGGCTGAGGATTCTGAGATAACTGTGACTGAGGTAGTTGGAATTGTTGCGGCCTTTGTTGTTGGCTCAAGGGTGTGTCACTCGTGAAAGGTGCAGTAAATGGAGCGGATGCGACAGGGGGCCACCCAAACGATGGTTGATAGTAATAACCTGTGACACCAAACTGTGGGTAACTATAGTTGGCTAACCACGGAGGCGGCGGAGGCGGGCGCATGACTCCGTTACAACAATTTGAAGCAAATGTGCTAATGTTGTTGTTGCTGTTGCTGTTGTTATTTCCATTGATGTTTATGCCATCGAATATACGCATTATGTTCTCGTGCACTGGATTAGCGACTGTTTCGGTCTTGTCACCAGTCTCATTGTTGCGAACGATATTGTTGCTGCTACCGCTGCTGCTGTCGTCAAGCTCGTACAAAGTCTCGATACTAGAGGATTTAATCAAGCGTTTATCATAATTGGAATACTTCCCAAACAGACCGTTGTTTTTGTTGCTGTCAACTTTGCTGTGTTCGTTCATTAATTCAACTGGATCACTGATTGAGCTACAATCAATCAAATCAACACTGGCCGGGTCGAACGTTTCTTGCTGAATTTGATCACCTTTGTTGTTATTAGCATTAATTACACTGTTGATTGATTGTTGTTGTCGTTGTTGTTTAGAGGCCTCAATCGTAATTGCTGTACGTGATTGCTGTTGTTGTTGTTGCTGCTGGTATTGTTGAGCCAATTGGGCACATGATGTTCGTTGTTGTAGCCGTTGCTGCTGCTGCTGCTGTTGTTGTTGCATTTGAATGCTATTAATGTCACGAAACGTGCCCAGACATTGGCCATTCTGTACCTGCACAATACGAGCCATTGCAGTCGGAGGCATTCGGCGTGCGGATGAGGTCACTTGCAGTAGATCCTCGTGCGAGTCGTCATAAGCCTTCGTGGCATGCCATGCTTGATGTTGATTAGATCGGATAGCGTGTGACACTGCGGGCACGCAAGCACCTCTAGGCTGCGTACGTGTATAATGCAGACGTGTATTGTGTGACGTGACACTGGTGTTGTTGTTGGTGTGATTGGAGCGATGATCGAGTGTAAAATGTTGCATAGGTTGTTGCTGTACGAAATTGTTGTGCAACATTGTGCATGGAACGTGTGACGCAACGGTTGACATTGGCAAGCTGGCCACAAGAGCCGTCGATTGCTGACTGTAACTACGTGGATATCCGCGAGCGCGCAACGAATGTGCCTCACAATTGTATGTCGTTGTGCCTGCTATCGAGCTGTTGGCTGTTGGTGCTGACCAACGATTCGTGACTGCATTAGTTATGGCTGCAGTTGAGTGTAACGGCGGCGGCGGCGGCTGCTGCTGCTGGCAATTGGTCATTGCCAATCGAGCCCCTGTAGAATTTCGCTGGTGCGCGGCACGAGCCAGCGTGACGTTGGCCGCACCGCCGTCAGGTGCAAACAAAGGCGAACCTATGATCGAACTGTTGTCACTGGCCAAAAAGCCACCCCCGTAGATGGCTAGTGCGGCGGCAGTGCCTCCACCACCTGCGATGGCCGGCGGCGGGGGTGGCATTGTCGGTGGCGGAGCCGAATGCGTGTCAGGCGCATGGGTTGTCATCAATTGATGCACACTATAGGGAGCCACCGAGTAGTTGCCATAGGCGGACGCTGTCGGTGTGGGTGTGGACGTGGGCGTGGAAGTTTCACTGGCCTGACACTCGAGCGGCTGATGCTGAAATGCACCGGTCCGATCGATCAATCCGTGCAGTGCCGACGAAGTGTGTGCGAACGGATTTAAGGCAAAGCTTGAGCTTGTGTGATTGGCACGCGTGGCCAACAATTGTGACCACTTGTTATTGATGCTGGCCAGCCACTCTTTGATAGGGGCCTTGAAGCTTTTGCTCGGATCATTGATGGTGGGTATGCGATTCATGCTATGGCTTATATTATTGTTGCTATTATTATGAATATTTGTGGCACTTCTATTAACGGCATTGTTCGAGCCCATGCAACGTTGAGCCGCGTTCGCTTCTGCAATCGCGTGTCGATACGTGGGACGTTCGCGCAAACATTGCGTGCACCTCAAATTGGTCTCAGCACGATTGTGATGACTCTGTGATTCAATGTGTGTGCTTATAGGTTTGTGTACTGACGCCTGTTGAACAGGTGGCATTACTTGCGAATGGTGCTGTGTTGTTCGTGCAATATTGCTGCTACTACTGTCTGTCAGTCGGCTAATGGCCACTGGTGGTTCAACTTCGTAAAAGCCATAGTTATTTTCTTGATTGTTGGCACATTGTCGTGTTGTGTGTGTTTGAAACGATAAATTCGGTCTGCTCGTTGTTGATTTTGCATTCGCAGCTTGTTGTTGTACAATGTTCGGTCTAATAGTACTGTTACTATTAGAGCACAGAGGGGAAACAATATGACTCGATGCTGCTGTAACATGTTGCTGCTGATTGTTGTTGGAAGAAAATGGTGATGATACATTCAAGCTAGCAGCATTAGCACCAACACTATAGGGCACTGACGACGCGATACTACAACAAGTGGGGCAGGAACAAGTGCTCATAGGTGCAACGGGCGCAGCCACAGGTCGTTGGCAAGCTTCGGTTAATGCGCACCAAAGACCATCGCTCATTAGAGTGTAATGACTGACTAAGGCCATCAACGATGTAAATCGACGTCCATCTTGAATGGCCAGCTCACCCGTTGACAATATGTCAATTCGATAGTGCTTTATCGAACACTGGTGGCTAATACACATTGCGTAACTGCAATTGTCACGCTCACGAACTCTGAGCGCATTGTGAATGATCGATGGTTGATATTGAAAGGATAGTAATTGTCGGGGGATCGGGATCAATAATTGGCTCATGTATGAGATTAGAAACCTTGTCTTTTTAGAGGACAAGATTTCAAAGAGAAAAAGTGACAGCTAAACATTGAAGGTTTGGCGTGAAAAAAGGAAACTTACAAAAATTTTCCATCTTTTGGACCGCCCTCATCGAGCCGACGCTCGGCCTCATCGCGTGTTATTTGTCCATGAAACCTGTCGAACAATGTTTGAAGTTAGTTTCACATCGATCAATATTACCGAGGAAGCATAAAAGTGTAAGTTTCTTAATACACGATCAACTTGTTGATGAGATTGAATGGACAAAAAGCAACTTACCATGGCTGAAATTCGTGCAAGCTCTTATAGATCAAAGTTCGTATTGTTTCATTGCTCAACGTACTAGCCACAGCACCGTAGATGCTTTGATTCTGCTGATTGTTATTACCTTGTTGACTGATAGCGTTTGGCACGGTTCCACTGATGACACTGATTGCGTTGACCAAAGAACGCTGTTGCTGTTTCATTTGTTGTTGTTGATGTGCCGATGCTCCAAGGGGCCATTCGTCACTAGCACCTCCACCGCCGGCTGCCTGCTGAATGCTGGGTACACTGAGACCCCATTGACGCGCCTTAATCAAAATAGCCAATCTAATTTGATCCACACTAAGGCCCCAGAAAGTGGGCGGCAAAATGGCGCTCTCAAAAGTCTGTCGGAATATCGGCAACGTAGGCTTGCAAGCCAATCCATCGGCATTGTCGATCAGCTCGTCAATAGTCTTGAATTTGGGCTCGTCGTTGCCTTGTGTACCATTCAATTGGCCGTGCAGTGCCACGAGTCCATCAACAGTTTTCACAATCTTATAATGCAACACTTGCTGTTGATGGCACAATGACAGAACAAAATTATTTATGCTGGTACTATCGTTATTATTGTTACTGTTGCCGTTGCTGTTATTGTTATTACCATTGCTATTGCTGTTGATGTTGTTGCTTTTGTCGATTGGTATTGATGTACTGCGTAACAAATAAGAGCCATCGGTGCATCCGCGCGAGCGCAATATCCATTCGGCTGTATCACGTGCTATTGGACCGAAATAGTAACCTACAATCAGCTCATCTTCTTCAGCCTGTGTTTGGTTGTCATTGTTGGCATTGTTGCTATTGTTAGTATTGTTTGGTTCTATGCTTGTATTAGAGGCCGAAATATGAGCCAATGTTAATGAGTTCGCCTCAACGCCAGGTTCATTCAAACCAGGAATTAGCGGACTTTTGCGCGATAATTTCAGATTATTGACATTGTTGATAGACAGTGTACCGATTGTTGTGTTGGACGTAGAGCGTTGCTTGACCTCACGCGCCTCAAGTTCATCGAGAGCGGCCGCGTCAATGGGCTCACTATCGAGCCAATTCATGTTGTTGTTAACTGGGACTGAAATTTTTACTTTTCTCTCTTGCTGTTGCTATTGTCCTGTAAAGTTAAATTGAAATTGTGTTCAATGAAAATTTGGCACTTCTATTGTTGCATTGCCAACACGCACTCTCACACACACTCGCGCACACACATTGACATAGGACGTCAAAGTGAAC
This sequence comes from Fragariocoptes setiger, assembly GCA_019968535.1. Classification (NCBI taxonomy): domain Eukaryota; kingdom Metazoa; phylum Arthropoda; class Arachnida; order Trombidiformes; family Phytoptidae; genus Fragariocoptes; species Fragariocoptes setiger. The sequence continues at coordinate 7,890 of JAIFTH010000858.1, read as the reverse complement.
AGTGTTATCGAATCGTACGCTGTGTTAGCGGTAGCTGATTTTCGACGCACTCTCCAGCCTGAGGCGTTAACGCTCAAATGATGATGGTCATAGTAATAATAAATAATGATCGCGCTATGCTCCACTGTGTTGTATTGGAGGCCAATTGTGAAAATTCGATTTGTGTGATGCTAGTAGTGCTGATCGAGCGAAGAAACAACAGCAACAAATTTTGCTCATATGGTCTCACCACAAATGGCCAGCAGCTAATAGATTTGTTTTTCTTCTTGCTCTGCTTTTTTACGTTTTATCACGTTCTAAAGTAACCAACAATGAGATTGTGAGATCGAGATAATGGGCGAGACAAGCCCTCAGGTAACATACACACTGACACAATAGCTAAAAAATTTTGTCGCAAACTCTCTTAATGTCTCCCAGTCGATAATCAACGATGAAAGACAAGCTATGTCTGGTATGACCAGTTGCCACTGCTACAATTTGACGACCAATAATAACTTGCAATAATGTTGTTGACGCTTCAATGTTTTTGGTGCCTAGTCTTGGTGATGCTTCGTTTGTCTTGCGTTCGTGAGGTTATCAAATCAACGATAACTGATTGATATTGTTGTATATTTTATGAAAAGAATATTATTTCGTCGCCAGTCACTATTTACTGTCAGCTGGTGGCTCTCATGCTAACGATAGTGAGACGACTTGATAGTTATCTTTTGCGCGTGCTCTCTTATAGCGGGGACACTCACGGAATGCTCTTAATCGTGTTCTGTGTTTGCTTTTGTTTTTGCGAGTAAGTGTGTGTGCATCGTGAATGGGTGCGTGTGTGTGAGCCTCAAGTCGTTTGGGGCCTCAAGCAATGGAATTAATTTCTATCCGCTCGTCGGCGCAACTATCAAAAGGGTATGTGTGTCCGTCCACGCGTCCATTTAGTGGTTTACTTGGTGCTCACATCTGACAACGGACTCTTCGATGTCAGTCTAACGAAGAAGCAACATTTGAAAGCAGCAATTCAATAGATTTCTAGTTGTTTGATGTGGACTAAGAATGTATGAGCTTGTGCGCGTGTGTGTTGTTATTACAGCTTGAGCTGATGCTACGTGCGCTATCTAAACTCACGGACTTGATGTTTTGATGACCGTTGTTGGCTGGTCAGATTGCTCGCTAACACTGACTAGATGCTGCTCGAATAGCTGAATTACTAGCTGGCTAGTCAACCGACTGGCAAGATCGTCAAAACACAGGCAACATGAGGACGATGGTGCACACACACACACACACACACACGACGAGCGCACGTGAGCGGCAATTTTCGTTGATGCCAATGTGTCGAGCTGACTGGCTGAATGGCCAATCTCTTGAGCGTCGTTGGTCGTTCGTTTGTTTCGATGTTTGGCTTGAGATTTAGATTGAGCTTGAGCTTATAGCACATACAGACGGACAGAGAGACAGAAAGAAAGAGGTGGCTGTGATGTGGTTCATTTCATTGTGGGGTGCACGTCGTCTTCGTCGAACTACTAGACTTTTATTCGTCTGTCTGTCCGTTCGTCAGTTGACGCTTTAGATGCGGCGGACACGCACGCGCTTACATTGGCGGTTCTTGAATTGCACACGCTGGAAGAAACGAAACACAATTCGAATGCGTGTGTGTGTGGGTCCTGTCGAACTGTACAGCTAGCTGGCTAGCTTATGAACAACCGATACTAAAGCGCATCAACATTCACAATAACATGCTCAACAACAACAACGACAGCACGTAAGAATGACACCAGCAAAGATCATGTGGACTTTGCTAGCGGATGTATGTTTTCCTGACAATGTCGCCCGTTGTTGTTGTCGCTATCGGTGCTATTACTATACGCATGGTTTCGCTGTTGCCAGTTTACACAATTTTGGCCCCACTCTTGGTTTCGTTCTTTTTCTTTACAAGCTCGAGCATAGCGTGCCCAGTCTTTGGCAAGCTCGCAGTGTGTGAGTGCTTGCGTGCGTGCCTACGTGTTTGCGCGTGTGCATGCGCGTGCTTGTGATCGACCCTCTCGTACCCATCGTCGTGTTCAGGTTTCGCCCCACTTACGATCATATGCTCGCTATGTGTGCAAACAAAGATCCCACATAAACAGTGCACGCGCGCCCGTATGCCCACCCGCCCGCGCGACGCAGAGCGTGCCATAAAAACGTGCTCCTCTTCCATTGGTGGGACCTTTTTTCAAACCACACCGAGCTTTATCATTTATATTGCACGCCCTTTTAAAGGCTAGCACACTGACAAAGATGTACGAACAAAAATGAAACGTACGGATGGTCGACGGGCCTCAGTGACCAACAACAATACATTGAGGGCCCATTCTCGAACTCCGACTATGCGAGCTGTGCACGGACCAACGTGTCTAAGATATTGTACAATGTGCAGCCGTCGACGAAGCGCCCTGAAAGCGCGTCTTTCCCTCTGAAAGAATACCGAGCCACTGCTGCACATGCGTAACGCCCGCTCAAGTTTGTCGAATTGACACACTCGCATCCAGACATTGATTGTGTGGCTCGAGAGCTACAATAGGTGCACGTACGACAACAACAATATCCATTGCTAACAATGGAACCAGCATTGTAGGTGCTGACAGAAATAACTATTACATATGCTTACTATGATGTGTTGTGTGTCAATTAGCACAGTCGACTAGTGCTGGACACTAAAGTCTATTTGTGCCGCAATCGATGCTACGATCGATCCAATGGTCGATTGGAATTCTATGGGGTCAAGATTTTAAGGATTAATTTTTACGCTTGCCAAATCCGTGAACGGTTTGGTCCAATCGATTTCGATGGATATTTCACATGTTTTGGGAAGATTCCATTCGGCGAATGACTCGCCTCATGGAGCAATCTTTTGCTCCCTCTTTGCTGATTGATTTTCATTTTTTGTTCTGGATAGGTTTGAATGAAATCTTCACAAGGAAAATAAATAATTTCTCATCAGCGACTGATAATCCGAAGAAACTTATCATTTCAACGATAAGAGTAACAAAACCTTCTCGCTATCTTTCTACTCAACAGAACACATTCCTAAATGAGCTAGCAACAGGAGCAACAACAATTTTAACAAGGTTTACTTTTGGCATGGATTTAGTTCTGTAATACTTTTTATAATAATAAATCCCGCGTGAATAAACAGTCATATACAATTCAACATCGGCAGCCGACAGTGCATTCTTCCCCATTTACCGGATGACCGTTTCATCGGTAAATCTAGACTTAGATTCGTTTATACATAGAAAAACTAGAGATTGGCCTATTGGTTTGAATAACTGACATTTAGTCTAGACCATCATCATACCTCAGATCCCGATCATTTGAAAGACATATCGAGCGACCTGATTCACTTTATTTTATTCTTAATGCTGTGTGCGTGTGTACACAGCATTTCACAACACGTGAAACACGTGCTTCTGTTATTGTTCGTTCAGATCACATGAGATCAATGAGAGCCAGTAGCACGTGTACCCTCTTGACGAACACACAAAGCTGTGAGACTCGACGAGCTGAGTAGGCCAAGCTTGATAGTCGCTTCGTCGCCAAGCGTACGCGCGTATCAGATGAACGTGCAGTGGCACTATCTCTTCAGTGCAGGCTAGATTCCGAGCACATGGCCCACCAAACGCGCCAGCTCGCCTTTCCTGAGCTAGATAACCTCATTACAAAGTGCTATACAATTTACCCTCTGATTATATCCTCAACGTCTCAATTAAACTATTGAGTTTTTTCTTTCTTCATCTTTTAAATCACAATTCAATGCTCACACATGGTAAAACTTTCCTCGATCATTTGTAATGCTGGAACAATGGACGTAATTGCATAAAAATCAACTCTCATTAGAAAGAACACATTATCGAAGTATCATAAGAACAACTTTTGTTGACAAAACACGCATCCACTCTCGAATGGGACATAAACTGATTTGTTAACTTGTGCTTATCAAACTTCAATAAATACAATCAATGATTCGATAAGAGATGAGCAAAATGATCTCAACTGCCAGCAAGATATCAAGGCAATCACCCCAGCCAACTGGCTCGCCCGTTGAAAATGAACCTGCAAAACCAAAGCGCTTACCACCCATCAAAAGTCCAGTAGGACTTGTCAAGGGACCTGATATGTCCAGTGTCAAATCTAAGGTAGGCTCTTTACAGAATGTCAAGCATTCACCTGCTGGTGGCACTGTTAGCATACCGACGAAAAAACTCCAATGGAAAGCTCAAAGTAAAATTGGCTCGCTCGAAAACAAAAGCCATAAGCCAGGCGGGGGAGATGTCAAAGTCACAACGCAAAAACTGAAATGGGATACCAAATCGAAAATCAATTCTTTCCAAAACGTCCATCACAAACCTCAAGGAGGGAACGTTAAAATATTTCATGAGCCTATAGTTGTGGCACCTCGTGGTTCAAGTTCATCGTCTTCGACGAAACTGGGGAACTCTCATAATGCTGACACCAAATCAACGAATGCCAGCGGTTCTTCGTCTGAAGTCAAGGCTTCTGCTGTGCCCCACAAAACACCGTCAGCACGAATCATCAAGCAAGTTTCAAAGAAAGATCTTGAAAATTCTATGCAACTGCTCGATTTGAATTAACTCACAAGTCGATGCCAAAGATTTTGTACAGAGTAAAATATATTTGTCTAGTTTATCAACATGTTACATGGACATCAATTTAATTGCTCTCGTTCTTCATTACCCTATCGAGCACGTGGAGCATTCATTTGCTATAGACCTCAATATGCTTGCTCATAGCATTCTCAATATACTTTGTCATATATATATATAAATAATAAAATATTATCAGAATTTCGTTATTTCTTCAACTATGATTTCTAGTTGACGTAACCTGGCGTGGAGCATTCGTCAAATGAAAAAAGCACTGATTGGTTATGCCACAAACAATCCAGAGAATGCCTATCACTTTCCGTGATAGAAATACGCACTTAGTTATTCTTTCCAATCACATGTGATCCATACCTCTGATCAATCACGTGACAGTAACGGTCAAGAGATGCTGCGAGCCTCAACAAGATCATGCCTCAACAACTCCCAGCTGTCAGTCATGTTGAGTAAGTGATTGTATTTTTATCGAAGTTAGTAGTATGAACAATGGATAATGCAAAAACACAACGACGAAGCTCTTGAAGTGTGCAATGTTACTAAAATTAGCAAAATATAATTATCTATCGAATAAATTAACCAATTTGTCAATTTGTCGTTGTTGGTCGGCGAAATTCGACACACAAATTGCACAAGACCGACAGACAGACAGTCGTCTGACTGTGTGAGGCTACTCGCAATAAAAGACTCACTGTTGTCAGCGAACTGTTCGTAGCGAACATCGGAAGGCGGCGGCGTTCAAACGACGCGCGACAACACGATCATATGGAGCAATAGCACCAGAGAAGCACTCATTCGCTGACTCGTTGCTCGCTGTGTGTGCTTGATTGTGTGTATGTGACAGACAGCGAACAATCATCTCTCACACGACTCGCTTGTTTCTGTCTGTCTATTCTTTCGACCGAAGCGATTGTACCCAGTATCATTGACATTGATAGAGCCCTTGTTATCATCATTTAATATTGATTCACTCAACAACTCATCTTGTTTGGACCTCAACTGTTGTCGCGAGGATGGACAACAACAAATACCGATCCTACACTCAGCAAATGGATAAGGCCTTGAAAGCATTCGAGTACACCACCGAATGGGCCGACCTCGTCAATGCGCTGGGCAAAGTCAACAAGGTTCTGTCAAACTATTCCCAATTTCCAGTGATTCCTCGTCGCTTTATCGTTGGCCAACGATTGGCACAATGCATGCACCCCGGCCTACCCAACGGTGTCCAATTGAAAGCCCTCGAAACGTATGATCTATTATTCAAGGCCATTGGAACGGATCGTCTAATGCAAGAGCTGAGCATATACTCAAATGGTCTGTTTCCTTTGCTAAGTCACGCCGATTTGAATGTCAAACCAGCTCTGTTAGATTTGTATGAGCAGCACTTTCTTCCACTCAACGAACGCCTTAGACCAGCTTTAGATGGCTTCCTCATAGCAACATTACACGGCCTCGAAGAGAGTACCGAATTTTACAAACGCACCGATGACCTGTTAATGAAAGTGTGCGAAGGTGTAGGCTCCAATTATTTTTATGGCTCATTATGGCGTTGTATATTCAATGATCCGTCAGTGAGATTGCACGGGATGAACTTTCTCATAGCACATTTCCACAAAAAGAAACCGTTAGAAGAACAGATGCACATCTTAGGAACTTCGACAGAGACACTCATCAATGCAATATGCTCGTCACTTCTCGACACTCGTAATGTACTCGTCCAGAGGGCGGCCTTAGATTTGTTATTGTGTTGCTTCCCGTTGCACAATTCTCAAATTCAACACACGGGAATGATAACTATCACAACAGCTGCCGTGACGGTGTTACTACGCAGAGACACCTCACTCAGTCGGCGCCTGCACGCTTGGTTGTTCAATTTAGATTCAACAGCTGGTAAAAAGTCGTCCAACTTCGCTCTATATGGGGCTGGTGCGCCACCGACTGCATCGAATCAACAACAATCCTCATCGTCTGGTCACAACACACGAGCCTCTCGTGAACAACGAGAAAAGGACCGTAGAATGTTATATTTCGGTTCGTATGCTCGAACTTTATTGATCGAGGCATTCAAAAACTGCCTGTCAAGTTCGTCCAACATTATCATCAACATACCTAATTGCTGGTCTAGTCTAGGTGACCTATGGTCTTACCGTTTGTTAATATGCCTAATGGATCACAAAGAGATCTGTGATCCCATCATCGACGATTTGAGCATCGAAATATTAAGAGCTTTATGCCTCGAATTCTATCAAGAGCCGAGTGGTTCACATCGACCCGAGCTGATTCGGACCATACGTCTATTGTTGAACAATAGCATTGGAGTTCCTTATTTGTGGAAACGAATTTCTGATTTGATGCTGCAGATATGCAAGGACAAGAAAGCAGAGTCATGTGCAAAACCAAAAGTCGACCAATCGTCGAACGACAATCTCAATGACCGTGATTGCGTTATTGATGATAAACGATTGAATGAAGACGTGAAACCGGTAGGCAGTGGTACTACTGATGTTCTTGAGTTATGCTCCGCATCGGACTTTATCATGGATTCTTTGCCTGTACAAGGTTATTTAGAGACAGCCAAAGTGTACTTGCCATGGTTCCTGAATAATCTGCTGCGATACATGATCGAATACTGCGATTACCTAGACGTGTCTGAATGCTTATGTACGCTCCGTGTGACATCGAGAATATTTCATAGCATTCAATCTCAATGTGTCGACGACCAGTTTGTGGTGCAAGAATTAGATTCAAAATCAATCACCAAATCGGTAACGGCCTCGCTAAGCTCTAGCATACCGTTGTCGAGTGACAAGTTAGTAGTCAGGGAAGACGACGAGTATGCTGAGGATGTAGCTGAACAATCCATCGAAGGGATCGGTAACAATCTAGATGATACAAACCAGAACAGCGGCGAAAATGACTCTGAAGAAACTGTAAACGCTGACGATGAAGATTTGCCCATGATTCCGCCCACTTTTGCATCTCTGGTTGAGAAATTCCAAACCTTCTTCCATAATCTGGCCGTCAAACGGCTCGTGATTGAATCGTCCTCTAGTATCGAGCATCCTTACCTAGATTCAAAATCTGACTCCAATCTCGATACCATATCAAAACTATATTTCTACTGTGGATTATGTCTTTCCAACAACTCTCATCTAAAAGTGCCTAAAGTTGTCATAAGCAAATCTTTCGTCAAAGTCTATGAAAAAATGTGCCTCTTGCTTCTAGACATATCAAATCAACAGCAAAC
>JAIFTH010000857.1:0-14659 GCA_019968535.1 Fragariocoptes setiger | reverse complement strand
GAAACCAAGAATTCAGCATGTTCTGCAAAATGAATCGAAAATGAGGCGCGGAATTGTCGCGTTTTTCTTTCTCAAATCGTCTTATTTCATTCACCCAGACCGAACCAATAAAGATAGCAGATTCATTTTTTGTACCCAGCCTTCCACAACACACTCAAACAATCCCTGAAAATTAGAAAGATCAAGTCCCAGTAGAAAAAAGTTATCGAGTGCGGAGTTTTACTTGTCGCGCAGTGTCTGAGCGCTTATCGTGTTATGCCGTGCAAATGCGTAAATGGACCTTAATTAAGCCTCATTTATCATTCGTAGGCAGACTCACTATTTAGCTATTTAAATTACCAATCGAGCTTGATTGGTCACGAACAAAAATATCACACAAGGGCTTGATTTTAACTCAAAACCAAAATTTGGCTAACAATCAACAATCAAAGTGTTCTCTGAAGAGTGTAACTGACTGCGAGTGTGTGTGTGTCTAATTTTCCGAGAGAACATATCAAATCAACGATGTGTGGTGCCAGTTGCTGTTGACGAATTAACAAAACTTTTTTGAGCTCGACACACGGCTCGATAATGCCGTAAAGATACGCGTCATGTCTTAACAATTATGCTAATTTTTATTAAAAAATTTCCACCACTCAACAACAATCAACATTTTGTTGAGCAGTCGCAACAATTTGGTTCAACAAGCAGAAATAGAGAAACATTCTTTCAAGTCATATTATTTATGCTTTTTGATGTAAATTGTTTTTGTTATCGATAGCGTGTCGAGCAACAATGAACTGCCCTCTTCGTTTTTGAATCATTTCTGAGATCATTTCCTTCGATTGACCAATTCCAAGTATCATAATAGATCATTACTTTAGTCACTTCAATGCATTGTTATTGTTTTTATTTATTTATTGTCTCTTGTGGTCTTGATGATGAAAAATAAGCCACCAGCTCACAACTGGCACACGTAATCGTCGACTCGATTCAAACTAGTGCGTCAACATTGATGAAATTATGGATCGGTCGAATTGTGAAAGAATCAGCAGCTCCTTCTTTTCGTAGCGATCTATGCATCGCAGTCAAATGAATAAACTCAACATTTTTGAGCAATGCGAAACAATGGGATGAGACTTGCACACAATATGAGCTTGAACATAATTGGGTGTATCGTGCACGAAGCCCGTATTATTCTCGTTGTTGTTGTTGCTGCTGTAATCATAATCAAAAAAGACAAGACATTGATCCATTGCTAGCAATTCCAGCAATTGGAAAAGCTTCTTCAAGGCACTAACCAACTAGCTATGCTTAACTTTATGCTAGGCTCATGTTGATTTTGATTTAGATGCTGATGTTTATGGCCAGCATCAGCTGCAATCATCGAATGCTCATTTAATGTGTGAGTGAATATTCAATGAGTATATGACTACATGAATGCGAACAATACGTGATTGTTGATTATAACGACAACAATATCAACAACAATTGCAAGTTCGTATCAGAGTTTCACACCTTATCTTTGTTCGCGTCCGTCTGTCTAGCTAACTATTTTTCTACGTGTGTGTGATGTACGAATAATAAAATGCCTAAATGAGTCAATAGTTGGCATAAGAATAAGAATGAGCATAAGAGCCATGAGTGTGTTATTGAAAATTGTGTGTGTGAATTAGCAATGAACAGCAGCTTTTTCAAATCAATTCGCATAGATATCAACAGCATCTTTTGTATGCAGATTTCCAGCACCAATGCAAGAGCAAGTGCAAGTGAGTGGGCAGTTTAAGAGAATCCAAGTGAGGTCAACCAAAACTCACATACAAACCTTGCACAACTTGGCTAATGTTAGCTCAGCAACACGATTACGAGTACAGGTGAATCAAGTGCACAGTTTATCAAATTCTAGATTCAAGTGGGCACGTGGTGGTTGTGAGTCATTTGTTTTAGTTTCACTTTTAGTTTTCGTTAGATGGTCACTGTTTTGACTTGAATAAGTCAAGTGCATGAAGCACAGAGAAAAGCTCTCTGTATTTCGTCAGAACTAATAAATAAAGAGCCTTCGCGAATGAATTCCCAATAGTCGATCGTCGATCATCGGCTAGTCGCCAATCATTCGCTCGCTCGCTTGAATCTTAGCTTGCATGAATTGTCGTTTATTGAATATAAAAATCAAAATGACTTGACCCTTGAATTAGACTGAATCGAATCGAATCGAATAAAGTTTGACAAGTTACTTTCATCTGCATTGGTGCATTAGCAACAGCAACAGCGCAACAGCAGACGCGATGATAATAACAGCAACAACGATAACAAACATGATAATAATAATAATAATAATAAAAAGCACCAAAGTAAAGAGCAAGCATTTCTCACGAGCATTACGAGTGTACGTTTCTCACGAGTGTGAGCCATACAAGCGGGCGTGTGAGTGTAGATAATAATGGAATTATCATTACACTCGAGTACCACTTGTTGTCGGTCCATCTTGAGATTTTTGTGAATAATATGCATCGATTGTGTACTAAGTTATGATGAACAAGTGTAACGCCGAATCCTTTATCGAGTGACCTCAAGTTTGCTAGCACGCCATTCAGCATTTTTGTCAGCTTTCAACAGTGAGCTTGTCGTCGCAATGAGCACCGTTGGGTGCTTTTCATCAAACAAGCAAAGAGGAGGGCGAGATTCAGCTCAAAGTGTTTCCCTTGTACAACAAGTGTTGGTCACTTGATGTTGCCACTGCACGTTGAACAGACGAACAACCAACACACCAAATGGTCGCCAACCTACACTACACTCGTTGTTGTGACTCGTACATAGCTCGTTATGTTGTTCTCGGCACGTCACGTCACGTTACGTCGATATTCGTAGTTACATTGCCGTTCGTGCAAGTCTCCGTGCTGTTGAAACGATAGTCGATCGTTATTGTTATAGTTATTGTGGTTGTAGTTGTTGTTGCTGTTCAGTACTGTACTATGCTCTGCAGTACGTCGCTTGATTGTTTGAAGTGCATTATGCTGAACGAAAGTAAATGTTTGAAGTTACTGTTAGTCAAAGAAGTTCATTTGCTCAGCTCGAGCTCGAGTGGTTCACCAGTAGTGAGAGCGTATGAACAAATCATCAACGAAGGAAGAGCGGTCTCAAAGAAGAGCAAGATATCGTAACAATCTCTGTGTGAGATCAGTGTGATGAGTATATTCACGATAGATTGAGACATCTCTTATTTCTTCATTTCTCTTGTGCCCTACTAGCAGTGACTTGCTTGTCGATCTTCGTTTAGCTGTTAGTGTTGCAAGAGTCATAATCAAAGTCAATAGAAAAAGGTCTTGGCTCGAAATTTTAATAATTTTTTTTCGAACTCAATCAAATTCATTTCAATTCAACCCAACTCAATCCAAAATCAATCGTCGAACGGGACAATTGATTGGTCTGCCACAAAGCTAATATCCAAACCTTTGATCATCGGCCGCCGATAATCGACGATGGCCAATACACAACGAATCTCTTAGCTTGAGTTTCGTCCAAATTTGTGGCTGCTCGACGTTCGTTCGTTGTTTGTTGATTGCTAAACATCATCGAACGATCGGATGAACAAGCGATTGAGCGACAAGACATCAAAGCAACTCAACAAGACATCATCGAGACAAGGTTTGGTCATCACAAAAAGGCAAGGCAAAGAAAGATTAAGACCAAGTGAAGCTGAGCTAGCCCTAATCGACATAATGTTTATCGCACATCCTGGTTGACGTTTAATGTTGCTGTTGTGAACGCCGCAGGCCAATAATTCAAACACCATTTGCATGTTTGCATGCTTGGCCATTACGTAGAACGTACAGTAACGACACGTGATTATTATGCTGTTAAACATCTTACTCTTGTCTGGCTATAAGCTTCAACTAGCCTCAGCTTCAGTGCATGTGTGCATCATTGTACAACTCAATGATTGTGCAATGCAAACATACCAACACAGCTCTGAGTGAAACACTGCTCTGAGCCATCAACAGTTGAGGCTAAGATCGTCTCGTCATATTTACTTGATGTCTAAATCTGCCTACCGTCTCTGCTCGTTCTTTTTTCGAAATTAAAGCTTGATTGAAGCTCGATGTTTTAAGCGACCGTAAATGCTAGAGACTTGATTTTGGTGTAATCAGATTCAGCGTATGCAATATTGCGCCCCTTTATGGCCGAGGTCTTTTTCCAGTAAAATAAGTTAGAAACAAGACACGGTCGATCACAATGATTCATTGGCTTCCTACAAGACAGAGCCTTCCTTACACCCGAGAGCTAGAGTCAAACTTGATGAGTGCTGCTGAGAATCTTGACAAGTATAAGGGCCAGCGGCCGATCAGGCCAAGCGACAGCAACATCAACCATAGAGAGTGGCGATGATGGGCCTCATCATTAGCGTTGTGAGCACCATGGTGTTTTCCTTCATTCTCATGATGGATGGGGCTTTATCGTAGGGTAACATACTGATTCCTAACCCAATTTTACATTCAAAGATAATACATCTACATTACATCTAACAAGGTGTTGTCCTCTCTGAACTGAAGATGTATTTACAGAGAGAGAGAGAGAGAGAGAGAGAATGCTAGTACGCCGAACACCATAGAGTTGCCACTGACCCGTGTGGCAACTCTACGGCATCAACGCCGGTGATTGGCAGACTATTAGTCTGGACGAAACAATTTTGATTTCGGATTCATCAAAAGTTTCGAACAAAAATTGATCTAACTATTGCCCAGTTGCAACATCAGTTAGGTACAACTGAGTAGACTATGAGCTAGCCGAGCTATACGATGATTTGCTATGCAAATCAAGCAGCCACGGTTTGAGAAAACTTTGCCAATGGAAGAGAGACAATAGCTGGATTTCAAACGAACTGTCTGTTCGCAAGACATTCAATTGTAATCAAACAACTCAAGTATTAAACATTCAATAGGTCATGTTCCAAACATCGGACGCAAGTTCGAATCAAGTGTACAAGTTCGTGTGGAAAATTAGGCAGAAATTGCGTTAGATAAAAATAAATCCCATCAACAATTTGTCTCAAGCTTGTTGTGAAGTCCGTGAATTACGACTAGCAATTCTATTTCTATATTCAAACAAACTATGTATTCAGCTTGTTGTTGTTATTCGACAGTCGTTCAATTGAATGCCCAGTTGAGTAGTGATTCAAATCGCAACATCTTTTCTTTTTCTTTGCAAAGAAAGAGTATGCCACTGACAAATGGAATGAAATTAATTGAATAGCGATGAGTGAGCGTGTGTGTACTTGCCGACATCGACTAGACAACATGTAGCATGCTTTCAAGTCGCGATAACGATGTGCAACGAACACGAGCTCAGGTGCAATCAAGCATCTTTCTGAAATTGATTGCGCAACTGTAGATTTCGCGAGATTTAATTTGATGTTGGTAGCTGCCAATTAGCGGCGGCGGCGGCGGCGGCCAATGACAAGCCGACAAGAGACAGGCGAATGCAACTCGAATCAACAGGACGACGAGCAAACAGAAAAGAGCAGCAGCAGGTGCTAGTCACACATGTTGTCAACGTATGTTGCCGTTGATTTTATTTGCCATTGGCACCTGTTTACTTGTCCGTCCGTCCAGTCGAGCTTTGATGAGAGTTGCTCGAGTTTGGCTCGTATAGCTTACTTGGTTCAGCTTGGCTTGAGCTGCATCTTAACTTCATAAGCAAGCGGCCAAAAGTTGACTGGAGTCGATTGGACTAACAGCAGCAGCAGCAGCGACGGCGGCGGCGATCGACAACGACGACCATGGTTGCAATGAACAAAGATGTGGATGTTAATTAATTGCTTCGCATCCGCTGTTGGTTCGACTGTTGGTCCGCTGTTGGCTGGCAAGCCACTAAACTAAGGCTCAAATTATCCGAGCGTTGAGAGAATCAGTGAAGGTGAGAGAAATTTCAACTTGAGCGCGCGCGCTAGGCTAGCGAGTGTTGTTGCAGGTGCCAAAAGGCAATGCTCGACGCTCATCTTCGTTCAAGCTGTTGCCGCTTCTTCTGTTTCTCTCTCTCTCTCTCTCTCTATCTATCTATCTAGCGAGAAACTCTTACGCGAGAATTGACGTACACACAACATAACAACGTATCAACGTAGAATGTATGAATGTTCGTGGCAAAGTGTGGCCCGAGGGCCAAGTCAACTGGACTCAGGTATAGTTTGAACTGAACTGAGGTTTATTTGGTTCGAGATCAAAATTGCTGACGCCCACTCTTGGATGTCGTCGTGGTCGTCGTTGTTGCAATATTATCATTATCATTATTAGTATTATTATTGTTATTAGTTGGTGCCAGAAATTGTTCGCTAGTGTGTTCACTTAGATGTGCTAGTGTGTGAATCAATGAACAGCAACAGCATTGCACTTTTAGTTTTAGTTCTAATTGTGCATCTGTTGGCTTTGGAGTTGGAGTTTGAGATGAAGTTGATTTTGGCTTGACCAACCGTCAGTCAGTGTGAGCGAGCATGTTCGTCATCTTACCATACCATCCAACATCACATGAGCATTGATCAACAAACAGTGCTCACACAGAGACGGTGAGCAGTGAGATGGATTGGATTGCACGCGAGCGAACGATCTAGAAATAAATGATAAACAGGAAAGCCACCACGAGATTCGTCAACATTGAGTTCGTTGAGTTTGGTTTGGGTTGGTTTGATTTAGTCCAGTTTGCCAGGTCTGCAGTGGCCAGGTTTACAGTCATTCACATAAGATGCAATCAAGCCACAAATCAAGGACATACAACAACAACAAGTTTTTGAGCTGTTCACAACTTCACGTCGACTGTTGACTATTTTGGTCGTGCAAAAAATCATTGCACTTTAATGATATTGCGCTGCTAAATTCACGACCAACCGACAATAAGTTGGCGTACGATTGTCAAAGCTCAACTTTCATACCTTGACTTCTTTCAGCGAACTCTCAAAGCTGATGAGCCAGTTGGTCAAGTGAGATGATGATATGAGATGAGACGCTATACGTACAAGGTAGAAGCCGAAGGAAAAGAACAAACGACTGTGGCGACAACGATCGTGATCCGTGAGAATTGCATGAGACGAAATGAAACAAAATGCTTGCACCATTTACTTTTGAACTTGTGTCGCGTCACAACTAGCAAATGTGCACTTGGTCATCTGAAAAATGAACAACTGGATGCTTGAGTTCGTGGACAACTAAAGCTCTAACTCTGATTCTAACTCTAGCATCGGCAATAGCTGGAGCTCCAGCTCGTAGTGAAACTCGGACTCAAGCTCAAAACTGTGCAGAGCCAGGAACAGGTGTATGAATGACGACACAATGACAAATGTCACCGTCATCGTCGTCGTCGTAGCTGTCGTTGTTGTTGTCAATGTTGGCTGAAAATGGAACACATGAATGTGTGGCAATGTCGCCACAAGCGCAAATTGGCTTTGTACTGGCAGCCTGGTTGTCGTACGAAGCGAACAGTTGCAGTGCAAGCGGTTCAAGCTCGAATTCAAGTTTGATTCGAGGAACGCGAAACAACAAAGCAAAGCTCGAGTTTGCAGCTTCGGCGAGCTTGCCTTTTGTCATGTACATTTGTGCGCTTCGAGCCGAAACTTTGCAATAGAGCAAACATGCGACTGGCTTGCTTTCAGTAGATGATACACATTATCAAACGCAATGACAAATGAACGTTTGAACGTTCGATTGGCGTCGTGAGTTGACGCCCGAACGAACTAACGAACGAGTTAAAGTTTGAACTTGGACTATCCAAGTGTTGGACTTGCAAGTTAGAATTGTTACACAAGTTGCGAGAAGAAAAAGAAGGAGCTTTTTACGACTTTGCGGTTGCATTTGTTTCTGTGCGAGAACTTGTTGCCAACAGAACAAAATAGAGGGAGTTAGACTCGCTTAGAGCTGCAATTGCAAACGCCGAATGGATCAGCGACTCTCAAAGTTCAGCTCAAAGTGGCCAATAGCTATTGGTCTGGCTACTTCGAACCGCTGAGTAGAAGAAGGTAGGGAAAGGAGAACAAGTGCATCGACGGTCCTCTGTTTGGAATCATCATTGAGATCAAGTGGCGGCGGCAACAGCAACAGCAACAGCAACAGCAACAAACAAACAGCCAAACAGAGCTAGAAAAGAGCAAAGAATGTGCATGAAACGAATCGACTCGAATGAGATCAAATGAGATCAGATCGAGTCGGGACGGGTCGAATGACGAATATGGCATTCATATGATGGCCAATTGAATTTTGCCACTGCTGTTTGCTACAAAGTACAATTGGCAACAATACGCCAATCAAAAGAGATTTGTATCAACTATGCAGCAATGAATCTCATTCACATCAATTGAACGAAAACTGTCGCTTCTCGTAGCCGCTCAAGCTGTTACAAGCAACTAATAGCAACTAACGAGGTCTTGTTACAAGTTGCATCACTTGTTGCAAGTTGTAGCTACGCAACTATACAACTATGCAACTACAATTACATCTGCAACAAGGTGTAAGTTGCAACTAATAAACGCACGATTCATCGGCTCTGATTGTCGCTGGCTATCAGTGGCTGACTCGCTTGCATGCTTTTTATAAAGAGCAAGCGACAACGATAAAGGTCAACTTAGAAACTGAGGTCAAAATATGACGCTCCGTTTGTCCGTCCGAATTGATACGCCGATCGACAAGTGCAGAATGTACGAAACACGTTGTTGTCATTATACCAGATTGTCAGCATGATGTCTTATCCTATCTTGCTGAATTCAAAACGTAGCATACGATACGACATGATCTTCGAAAGGAGATTAAGCATCAAACATTAAACATCGAATTTGATAATTGCATAGAATCTGGGCCTGACATAGATGTGTGCGCTGAGCTCACACAACGTTCTTTACAATTAGCAAAGAGATGATGAAATCGTGTGAACGTCGACGAGGGACATTGTTGAGTCGAAGACGTTGTAATCAACATCTGTAGAGTAGAGAAGCGGCAGCAAAAAATTTTCGGTCAAAATATTCAATCAGAATTGGATTGAAACTCAACAAAGATTGTGAGCTCGACTAATTGTTGACTAATCAATATGATCACAGGATTGTTGAGATCAATGTGATTAACAGGATGGTAGATAGATTTATGATGCACTTGCAAGTTCAAGTTGTCATTAATAATATTATTTATTGATGGCCACTCAATGTGCTTGACATTTGCATGTTGATGTTAGTGACAAATGAAGGCTGCAAGTTTTATTTCTAGTTTCGAATGGGAAAACACAAGAATAAGAGGAAAAGAAAAAGAATTTAACACGATAATTGTCTCACTAATGTTGTGTGTGTGTGTCCTTATAAATGTATCAGTAGATTGACTACGGTAAACTTTAAACGACTGTGGCAGAGTTAGCGTGATTGTTGCTGCTGTTGATGTTGACGCGCGGCCTCCATTTGACTGAGAACCTTTTCTAGCAACGGATTCAGCACGTACTCTTCGGCCTCGAGATCGGCGGCGCACGCGACGAGCTCGATTTGGTCCGAGAAGGACACTTTTTTCTTTCCGGGTCGCGTGAACGCACGAGTCGTATGCAAGTCACTTGATTGTTCGAATGGCTGCTCGTTAGTGCGTTGTTTCATGCGCTCCTTGTAATTGCCCACGCGTGCGGCCAACGAATCGTTGGTGGCTACGTAGTTGCTGTTACGTTGTCTACCAGTGGTTGTTGTTGTTGAGTTGTTGCTGATTGTGTTATGTGGGGAGCGCAAACGAACTCGGAGCTGATGTTGTGTCATTCCATTCGCACTCGCACTCGCACTTGTAGTGTAAGACGAACGAAACGAGTGTGTGTCATCGTCCGTCTCTGTTTCAGTGCCCGTGCTCGTGCCAGTACCACTCGAGTGCACCTGTTGTCGTGCCTGAATGCTCGAGTGGCGCCCATTGTACGACAACGGGGCCGCATGCACTGCGAACTGAGTTGGCCTCTGTTGCTGGAAGCTGTCTAGCACTTCATCGAGCTCGCCCAACGTGAGTGCCTCTTTACAGCCGCTGTTGTCGTTAGTTGCAACTGTCGGCTGTTTTTGTTGTTGCTGCTGCTGAATTACACCTGTTGATGCTGCCGAGGATATTGGATTGTACGCGTGTTGCAACGACGATAATCGCATTTGTTGTTGTTGTGCCTGAGATTGTTGTGATGGCATCAATGCAGCACTGAATTCACACGCTGAGCCCTGTTGTCGTGTCCAATGGTTCGTTAGGTTCGTACCATCGTCGTTTTTGTAGCCGTCATGGTCGTCGTGAGCTTGATGCAATGGTCGAGACGCAACATTCATTCGAGTATATTCGTTGAGCGTAAACTCATCGTTCGATGATGCAATCGATGCCGTGTCATCGTAACGTTGAACTGCAACTTTAGCACCAGCAGCACTGTTATT
Source organism: Fragariocoptes setiger (assembly GCA_019968535.1). Taxonomy (NCBI): domain Eukaryota; kingdom Metazoa; phylum Arthropoda; class Arachnida; order Trombidiformes; family Phytoptidae; genus Fragariocoptes; species Fragariocoptes setiger. Next base: position 4,284 of record JAIFTH010000857.1, on the reverse strand, counting down.
AGCAGCACGTGCACTTGCGCCCGATTGAAGACCGATTGCATTGTAGTGTGCGTCAAGATTGATGTATTCACCGCTGCTGTGGTTGTTGTTGTTGCTGTTATTGTCATTGTTAAGCATTTGCATAAGTTCATCGATGACATGTGCGGGTGGTGGGGGAGGAAAACAAGAATCATTGGTGGTCTGTTTAACTCCTTCTTGTTCTTGTTTTCGTCTTGCTGCTGCTGCCAGAATCACTGGCACCGATGCTGATTGCCACACCAGCTGAGGTCCTATGTGATTGTAGTTATTGATTGCTGGCACCTGTTGCTGTTTGGGCTGCAAATTCAATCGCGATAAATCTGGAGGCGCCGGAAATTCATTAGGCAAATTGAAATTAGAGTGCAAATTTGACTTGACGCTTGCTGCTGTTGAATGGCTGCTGCTGTTGTTGTTGCTATAAATTCCAGTGTCCGCTGTCGTTGTTGATGTAGATTTTTGTTGTTGCCAATTAGATTGCGCCGATGTTGCGGTGTGCGGATTGCGTGTGACACCTAGGCCCAAGCGCTCGATACGCATGCGTAGCCTCAATTTGTCTGGCAACGGTGGCAATGGCGGTGGCGGTGGCGGTGGCGGCGGCGGCGGCGGCGACGACGACGACAACGACAACGTGTTGCCGCTGCTGTTACGATGATTATTTTGATTGTGTGACGCGTGTGACGCAATTGGAGCTTTGTTTATGTCAGTGAGTGTTTGTTGGTGCTGTGAATGTGTTGTTGTAGTGGCAGCCAACGCTGTGAGTGGGCCCATCAGCGGTGCCATCGGCGTGTTTGTGGGCGTCGTCGGTGTGGATGTGGCGACTGTTGTTGACGATGTGGCCGGTGGGGCCAATGGGGCCAGCACATTCTGATTGGCTTGTTGTTGCACTGATTGTTGGCTCGCTGCTGTTCCTAAGATTGGCCTCTTGAGCGGCGGCAACGGTTTGGCAGGCACACATTTCGTAACCAGTGATTCCGTGACAACTGATTTCGTGGTCTCTGAACGCTTGTTGTTGTTATCAAACACTGACGACGGCGATTGGGGCACACCACCAGTACATGTTGGGCTGCCTCGAAAGTTTGCCGGTGCAACGAACAATTTCTGACGCTGTACTTTTGATGCCGATGCCGATGCCGATGACGGTCCTAATGCTGATGCTGATGATGACACTGGCAAAGTTGGCGGCGACCATGGTACTTGCTGTTGTTGACTAGTTGTGCTTGATTGCTGTTGCTGTTCTGGCTGCTTGTCACTGTGACTGGCTGGCGGGGACGGAAATCTTTGCTGCTGTTGCGATCCCGATCCCGATCTCGATCGCGATACCGGCAACGCAAGTAATGCTTGACGACGAGAATGAAGTTCATCGTCACTTTCTTGTGCCAGCTCGTGCGAACTTGATCGTCCGTTCATCACATTGATCGAGCTCAATTTGGGATCGATTTTGCACGTCAACGTCTCGACCATTTCGGCCACCAACGCTGGACGCGCTATGAACGAGCCGTCCACTTGTTGGCTGCCTTGCTCCTTGGTTGGCTCGTTACAATGATTGTTGGCGCCTCCATTGGCTTCTCCGCCATTAGGAGGTGTGCTCTCGGTGGCTGCAGGTGCAACGGCGTTATTGTTGTTCATAGCCAATGCTGTAGACAATGACAACATCGAGGGCGGCGGTGGCAGCAGCAAGATTTTCTCCTCCAATGAATTGTCGTCGTCGTCATCAGTGGGCGCCGAATCTAGCGACGCCAGGGGCGACTCATCGACGGGCAACGGCGGCAACTCACGATCGTAATCAGTGCAATCCTCATTGCTATTATTGCATTTGGTGTCAACGAATCTATTATTGTCTGTTGTTGTTGTAGCTGCAACACTTGCTGTTGTCGGAGTTGTCGTTTCACGCGATTGCTGTTGCGCAAGCAACATTTTGAGTGTCGGCAATTGTGCTGCCGATTGCGTAACCATTGTGTGTGACAATTGTGCTGGCGGTGTCTGCGCTAGCGACGACGATTGCTTGTGATTGTTGCTCACTAAGTTACGTGACAAATCGAACGCTGTCGTCGGCTGCTGACCATTGGCTAAGGAGGTCGTCGATGTGGCCGTGGCAGTGATTGACATACGTGCAGGTGTAGGTATAGATGTAACAGGTGCAGATGCAGACGCATAATTGGCACGAGGTCTGGTCAAAGCCAATCGTTGAGCGGCCGTCAAGCGCGTCGCACTGGCGCCAGTGGTGCTGCTCGTGCAATTAGCACTTGGTGAGAGATGATGAGATCTTGCGATGAGTTGTTTGTTGTGCAACACAGCATTGTTGTTGGTAAAGTTTCGCGTATCACATGTGATGTTTGGTTGTGCTTTTGCTTGTGGTTGCGCTAGCATTTGCACTTGAGGGGCCGCTTGCACTTGACATTGAGATGATGCTACCACTGTTGCGCTGGTTGTGGTGGGTGAATGAACGCCACTGTCGTCGCTTGTTGCGTCGTCGGTCGTGCTGCTCGAAGACGACGAACTTTGAGATGACGTTGACGAGCGAGAGCACGAACTGTTGTGGGCCAAATTCGATCGCGCGCTCATCAATTGCAACGTAGGAACTGCAAAACTCAATGGGCCCAGCTTGCTAGCTTCGCTAATGTCGTTGTGAGTGAACTGTTTTTTGTCACTAACATCGTGAGACTTGTTGCTGATATTGCAATCGTGCGAGTTGCTGTGAGCGAACTGCTGTTTCACAAAGTCCACCTCATCGTAACCATCTTCTCCTTGCTCTTCCCCTTTTTCCCGAGGAACGGAGACATTGTGCAACGTGGACTCACTCTTATTGTTGTTTATGTGTTTGTGCTCGTTTTTGTTGTACTGCTGCTTGAGTGAGGCCGCCTGTTGCATTTGACGCAGTTGGTTGATGTTGTTTTGATTCTCATAATAGGCTGTAACATTGTCGGGATTGTACAATGTTGCTGCTGCTGACGACGACGACGACGACGACATAATGAAGTTAACACTAGCGTTGTCGTGTCGATTAACATTTAGCATTCAATTTTCTTAGCTCCGATTCAAACACAATGTCAAACACGAAACTTGACTGAAAAGCTATAAGCTAACGTAGGCTTGCTGAGATAACTTGCATTCGTTGGTTAGTTCGCCTTTCGCTTGTTCGCTACTGAATGTCAAATTGTTTTGATCTTTGAGCAATTTCTCATTCGGCATCTAACTAACTTTGAGAATTTGAAACTTTTCTGCTGCATTGACCAGACTTTCTTTTAGTTTCGCTTCGTTTCGTTAGATTTGGAGTGAATTGAAATGAATTCCCTTTTTCTATTTAACGCAGTCAAATATTTGTCTTACAAGTCTTTGGTTTGGTTCGGTTGCTTTCTGTTGCTACTGTCGTTGTAGTTCTTGCTGCTGTTGTCGTCGTCGTTAATGTTGCTGGTCGTGTTATTGCAGTTGTCAGAGATTTTGTCGCGTGCTCTGACTGACTGACTGACTGACTGACTGAGTGTGAGTAAACGAGTAACTGATTGTTGGTTCGCGTTCGCGTTAACTTGAGCTCCAGCTTCAGCTTCGACTTGAGCACGGATTCTTCTCAGTTTCAGTCACCGTTTTGGCTCTCGTCGACTGTCACTGTCTCTGTTGCTATATGAGCACTGTTGCTGTTGTTACCGTCGTCGTTGCCGTTGCTACAGTGAGCACGAGCGATGTAGGCGATCAACAATTGCAAAGCAGTGTGTGTATGTGTATGGGCGTTCGTTTGCTTGCTGAAGCATCATTTCATGTGCGTGCCTGCCTTCACTGTTTGATTGTTTGCCTGTTGGTCAGTTTTCTCGCTCTACCTGAGAATTTTAAAATTTGCTTGGTCCAGCCAACAGTTGAGTCGTCTCTGGTTTTTTGTTGTCTGTTCGAGCTGTTCGGGCTTTAAGTTCTGCGAGTCTTAAACTCTCAGACTCTTAAACTTTGAGCTCTGAGCTCAACAGTAAACAAACTGCTATGGAAACTTACAAGTTTAGATGTTGCAAGCAAAAACTCGAGACTCAAGTTGAAAGTCGCGAGTTGAGTGTAAATTATGTGTTATCAGACTGCTTGCTGAGTATGTGTGTGACCGTAAGCATCAACACTGCAGAGAAGCAAAAACGAACGAGCAACAATGATCAAGAAGAAGAACATAAAAAGAAGATGCTGCTGCTTGTTGCATTTTAACCAGCACCAGTTATAAGCACACACATACAGGCACGCACACACACACACGCACACACACACACACACACACACACACACACACACACACAC
>JAIFTH010000856.1:0-14659 GCA_019968535.1 Fragariocoptes setiger | reverse complement strand
ATGCTGAGTCTCAAGCTTTTGTTGAGGCTGTAACGGACTTCATGGCCAACTGTGACCTAAGGGACGATCAAAGTGAGACAGAAGATGATGATAGTGAGCACTCAAGTGATTGCGAAAACTTTTCAGGAAATAAAAGTGATGAAAATAGTGATTTATAAAACTTTTGTTGTATATCGAACTTTTCGAACAAATTTTATTCACACATTTGCACGCTGATGTGTGAACAGCGCTGTGCACAGCTGCACACAACCGCACAGCTGCGAGCGAGAGACGCACTCACACAAAACCGACGCACACGCAGACAAACGCGCTGGAACTCTTATTTGAAACACCCTTTACAGAGTATTAGATCCGATTGGTTCATCTAGAGACGTGTAGTAATCTACACCTGTTCTCTCCAGTAGTTTACTTCTCCAGACTTAATGACAATGGTGAAAAGCGTTGCGCAAGTGCTTGTGCTACTTATGGTGGATGAGCAATGATACAAGTATACCACGATGCTTCACCTGTCGCAGCGAGCTTGAGCTGAGGGCCCCGCGCGGGAGGTCAAAGCTTAGTCAATGAACTTGATAAAAATTGAAAGAGAGAGAGAGAGAGAGGGAGTTTGAAATTAGAATTGAACATTTCACTTGCTGCAGTTGAACTTGAAGGAATCAATAAGACCATTGAATTCGACAACTAAATACTTTTTGCTCACTCATTCAATTATCAACACGATGCTTCCAGACACGTGCAAACGCACTCATAATATAACACTCATTGGTCAGCTTATGAATTTGATATTTGAATGAATCAGATTTCTTCTATAAGCTTAAGAAAGAGTTGCACATCCGCATCACGGACAATCAGGATATGTCACCCCAAAGAAATGAGAATTGAGTTCTTGTTTGTTGAAAAATCATACGAAAAGAAAATAGACATTAATGTAGTAATTGATAGCAATATTTTATTTATATTTCGGATGATTCGATTGGCGTGAAGTATGCTGGGGCTCACGATGATGCGATGCCAGTGCGTCGTTAAGCTCTAGTTTAACGAGCACTGGCACGTGATCGGAGGGCACGTGCGGATGCGGCAGTCCGGCGATGTGATTATGCGAGAACCATCGCTTATCGATCGGTCCCAATGAGGCGGTAAGTCGAATTTTATCACGCGAATAAAATACGTAATCAATCACTTGCTTAAAATCAGACCTGAGGGCATGTTTGGTGGTCCATAAAGAGGGGGTTGTTATTATTACTATTATGTGCTGTTGTTAACACTGACTAATCGATGGATGAACGGATGAGAGACGATCGATGGTAATTAGACTTACGTAAATGTGGTAAAGGGCAGCTCATGGTTGCTGGTGGCCATCTCGAATGGATGGCTATAGAATTGCAGTCGATACGTATCGCCGGCGGTTGCCGTTGAGCGATTGTAACCAACCACCGGGATGTTGGTGAGCGGCGACAATGGTGTTGATGACACTATATGAGGCTGTGAGGTGCATGTGTTGGATGTGGTCGATGTGGATGTTCGACGGTGGGCGTGACGTAGACAAGGCTCATAATCGGCACCGAGACGCTTGAAATCTCGCGCCTGTGAACTGATGCGTCCTTGAGTGATGAACTCAACAACATTTGAATTGGGCATCGAATTAAAATCACCGCACAATATCAGTGGGGCCATCTGGCTTGAGCAAGAATTGCCCGTTGCTGGCTGTGCTGAATGTTGTGTTGCAATATTGCGCAATTCATTCATTAGCATAATGGTTTGGACTAGCTTGACATCACATTGTTGAGGATCCCAATGTAGGTGAGTGTTGGCGACCACAATTTTTTGTTTGCCAGGTCGATGATTGTTGTTGCTTATAACTGGGTTGTCATCACAACAGTCGCTGCTGAGGTCTGATTTAGGAGTCTCGTCAATTGGACTATCAATATTATCAATGATAGATTTATCATCTTGAGATGTATCAATATGAGAATGTTGTTGTCTATGTTTTGTAGCATTGAGCGGAGGCCAATCGATGTCACTGACGGCAAAGAGATTTTTGGCGCCCGGTTGATTTGGCGCTATCGTTGTCCAAGCGCCCTTTTTTCTATTCGCACTGATGTTTGTGTTGGTGTAGCTAGTTGAAATACTAGATTCCGTTGATGATTGAGATGACAATGACATTGCGTGAGTCGTTGACGTCGGTTTGGTTCGCTTGATCGTTGGCGTTAAACTGTCGTCGAAAACTTGATCATCTTCAATTTTGTTGTTGTTGTTGTCGCTGTTTTCGTCGATGTCGTCGTCGTCGTCCCCGTTATCGTCAATCAATTCAAGCACAGCCACGAGACCGATATTGTCACGTGTCATTACACGGTTGAGCATTGCCGTTGAGCCTTGTGCATTGGCCATAGCTAATTGATTGTATTCAATCAAATGTTGTGCCTTGAGTTGGTAACGCGAACGTTTGTAAAATATCGCACACCCGTCGACCTGTTGCTTAACCTGCGGTTCGTGCATTGTTTTGGCGCGCGACTTTGGCTCGAATACGCCTCCATAGCCGGCCTCGCTCAATTGGGGCCCAAAGTAGTCCCTGAATTGGCCCGATTCTACTTCTTGCAACGCAACAATATCGGCATTGTGCATCAATATTTCGTGCAATATCGACGCGCGCCGATGGCCCCAATCGAGCGCCCACGGCGGACAATACGAGAAGCGTGTATTGGTAGCGTAATGTTCACACAATACATTGTAGCACATGACTGTCAGCTGGTGCTTATCGGGATCGGCATGGGCCACGTGAGTCCACAAGCGGGCCGGCGGTCGGCCTGTCAGCATTCCATAGGCAGCTGGCGACGAACGTCGGCGTCGCTGGTGATACATGGGCGATGACTTTCGATTGCGCTCGTGCACACCTGGCCGTGCATCGTTGACTCTAGTGTTGCCCTGAAGATGCACCTGTTTGGCAGCAGTGGCGACAGCAGCCTCTGATTGTTGCGGTGCCGGTGTGTTTGCACATGCCGGACTAGACGACACTGAGCGCATCAGACTCAATTTGCTGATACCCGACAGATTGGACGCTGTGTCTGGCGAACTGTTGGATCTATCGACAAGCGTCGCTTTGTTGTTGTTGTTGTAATATGTGGATGCACCTGACGCGTTAGACAATCGCACCAAGCGTGATTTGTGCACAATACGAAGCGAGCCGAAATCGTGAGCGCCCAGACATTCGATTTGAAGCGTCTTGTTTTTTTCCTTCTTGTCTATATTTCTTGCCGTTGTTGTTGTTGTTTTTTTGCTATTGAATTTGTCATCGACAGTTGTTGTTGTGACATTCGTCGTCGTCGCTGTCAGCTTAGAATCCTCTTCGGCTGCATTTGCAGCGATGTTTAATAGGAGCTGATCATTTACATTTGGCTTATTGGGTTGATTGGCGCAACTTTGTACTGTCACAGGACGACAACAGTTTGTAACAGCAGCATTGTAATCAGGTACACATGTCGATGAGCCACCGTCCGATGGACTGTCCGATTGGACGAGGTTCGTATCGAGGACGCTCAAATTGTTGACGGCTACAGATAATAAGCTCACTATTGAGTGCCTGGCACCAGTGCTGTTGCCGCTGTTGCTGCTGTTGCCACTACCACTGGCAGTGCCAGTCGACCAGTCAGACGTCATCGTCCATGAGCTGTCGCGACGATCGGGCGACACACTATTGCTCGTTGTCGTTATTGGTGGCCACTCGCAATCGTCGACGAGGCCACTGTCGTCCGAGCAACTGGGTCGATGCATCAAATTTGCATCATGTTGTTGCTGTTGTTGCTGCTGTTCCTCGAGCTTGCCATTGATCAGCGATTCTGAATCAGCGATTGAGTTTGAAAAAAAGCTTCCGGTCAGTTCAAAACCATCATCATCGTTGTCGTGGTGGTCGTCATCACTGTGCATGCTGCACGTGTCGTCCGTGCACAGACCGCTGTCGGCGCCGCCACCACTGGCGCTGCCGCACGCGGTGACCAGCGAACGTAACGACGACGAGCCAGTACCACTGGCAGTGTCCACACTGACACTGGAGCCTACGTCCGAGCTGACGGGACTCACGAGTCGCTCGCAACAATTGTGATGATGCATTGCGGCAAAAACTGGAAGCGGGAGCATCGACACTGTCACTGGCACCGGTGCTATCACTGACACTGGCATTGGCACTATTGTTGGCATCGACTTGTTGTCGTAGTGGGTTGTGGGCGCAAAACATTGGCCATAATAAGTGGAGTTGCCACACACTGCTGGTCGGTTATTACAATGACGCAATGGCTCGTAATTGTTGCTGGTATAGTTGCAATTGCCGTAGGTATTTAGATAGTAATTCTTTCTGCAATTATTATCATTACTACAACTAACATTGTCAACGTTATTATAGCTGTAATAGCTGTTGTCACAGCTATTGTCAGCGTAATGTTGCTGCTTCTGTTGCTGCTGTTTGTTGCTGCTGTAAAGGAAGCGATGATTTTGATGTTCACGTTGAGCTTGGTAGAAATTTACATGAGAATGATGTGGATAATTTTGGCACACTAAGGGCAACGTGGTGACAGTGGCAGGATTTGCTGCCAGTGACGATGTGGACGACGTGCTCGACTTGTGACGACGTGCAAAAAAGCGTCGTTTCTTGTTGTTCGAACAATACCACGGTCGTGATTTGCCACGTGTTTGGTGACGATTATGATTATGATTATTTTGACACTCGGATGATTTTCGTTGCTGTCTGACAGTTGCTTGCTGATGTTGTGCTAATAAATAATTCTGTTGTGTGCGTGGCTGAAACGTGTGAGTGTAATGTGACAACGACTGGCCAACACTTGTGGTCACGCTAGCCACACGTTGGCACTTTGTTGTTGGTTCGGTGCACATGACGCACCTCAGTGTCACCGGCCGTCAATGAGTCACTTGGCGATTTGGTGCTTGAATTCGATACTCTTGTTTATGTTCATGCAATATTGTTAGTTGCTATGTTAATGTCGAATGTTTTGTATCTTGTGTCTTGTGTTTATTGTATGTCAAGTGTCTAATGTACAATGACAAGTTGTATTTATTATTATGATAATGTATAATGAGAAAATGTAAATGATTAGTCGTGTGAACATTACATTAGACATTGTATTGTTTTAGCTTCATATTGTCAGACGCCTTGATGGCCAATAGAAGTCATTGAAGCAATGGGAGAGAAAAAAGGGCTTTATTGTTGTTATTGTTGCTTTTTCTTCTCAACTTTCTTTGAACTGTCTGCCATGGAGCGAGGCATCATGGAGAACAACAACAACAAAAAACGAATCGATAGACGAGTTCTCGTGACGTGACATGACGTGACGGGACGTGTCGTGTCGTGTCGTGTCGTGTCGTGTCGTGTCGTGTCGTGTCGTGTCGTGTCGTGTCGTGTCGTGTCGTGTCGTGCCGCGCCGCGCCGCGCCGCGCCGTGTGGCCAACTTTACTTCATTTCATTCCACTTCTCGTCTCTTTACAAGCCTCGACTCCGGCCTCAACTTGCTAGAAATCGGCACACACGGAGTAGTATCGTTCCAGCTAGACCCTTACAATTTGATGGGCACACCCACGCACACAAAACACGACACACTCACACACACAACTTACTTGCCACAGGAACAAAAAGCTCATAAGCTGATTGAAAGAGCTGCTAGCTCGACAGTCGGCCCTGATAAGCTTAACATCGTACGCATATTGTATTGCCGGTCGCGCTTTGTTTTGTTTTGCCCCGGCGCGTGTCGCATGTCGTGTGCAGCGTGTGACTTACAGTCTTATTTTTTCTGACTAAATAGAGCCTTTCACAAAGCATGCAGAGATGAGTAGTGCACTGATAATAGCAATGCACTAGGCATCACTGTTGTCGTTGCACCAACAGCAAGAGCAACAGCGCCATCGATGACGACGCATAATAGCGCGATAGCTTTGCTCACCGATCCCTGCAAGCGAGTGCCGGCGAAAAAATACTCCTTGTTTAACTGACAACATCCGTTGGCTCTGTTTTGTTTGCGGCTCTCAATCAGCGAAAGAATGAGCTAGCGAGAGAGTCACCGAGTGAGTTTGTTTGTCTGTCTGTGTGTCATGCGTCGAGTCATGTTTGTTTGCTTGTTTGTTCGTAAGCTGCTTTCTCTTGAACATTCTCGCTGTCAAAGAGTGTAAGAGGCAACCTCAAACTCAATCGAAAGTGAAAGCCAAAATGAAAATGAAAGTCAAAGCTCAGCTGTTTTTCTCCTTCACTCCGGTTTATCTATCGTTACACACACGTCTTGTATATGTCGTGTCTGTTCACGTATGCTGGCGCGAGTATGCGCCGAATTGAAAGTGGTACAACAACGAACAACGGAACAATGTAACGGCAACAACAGCAACCAACAGAGAGACAACCAGGACATGACTAGAGAAATACAATGACAATGACAACATCGTCACTGAACAATAATGACAAATGAAATGGGACCAACTGCTAACACTTGCTGTCTGTCGCATTGTTGCCTGCATTCTTTCTCTCGGTTGTCGTAGAGCAAGGCGAACCGAACCGAACAGAACCGCACTGCACTACACCAAACTGAACTGAACCTAACCGAACTAAACTAAACTAGTGCTAGAATCAAACTGAACTCAACATGCAGCTTTCCAACGTTAACTGAAAGACTACTGAGAGAAATAGAAAGCGGTGAAAACGGGCGCGTGCGCGTTACACGTGCTCGTAGTTCGTATCATTGTAGCCCATGGTGGTCGCCATGCTCATTGGTGCTATAGCTGTCGTTGATTTCTCTCGTAGCCATGACTCTCGTTGTTGTTGCTGCTGCGGCTGTTGTTGTTGTTCACCGGCAACGCTCATGATCACGAACAACCAGTCAGTAAGAGCCCAAGTGCGAGCATATCGAGCAATAGTGAATTGAGACGTTGACTGAAGAATCCAAGAACAGTAGCATCAGCATAGCAGACAAGCATACATCAAGAATCAAACATCAAACATTAAGGCGGCCGCAGATAACATCAGGCAAGGCCAATAGCAAGACACGTCCAACGGCACGCAAAGCAAGAAGTGAAAGTCTAGTCACGGCACTCTAATTTGAGCTGCCAACAGAGCAGGCCTCAAGCAGAGTCAAATCCAAGCTCAAAGCCAAAGCGACAGACATAGCAAGTAGAGGTAGCTTGGCACAACTAAGCCAAGTTAAGCTAAGCTAGGTCAGGCCGAGCAAAGCAAAGCAAAGAAAAAAGGAGAAAAGGAGAATAGAAAGCTGCTTTGTTTGCCTGTTTGTTTTCGGTCGTCGTCGGTGGTTGGCGAGCGAGCGTGCCAACACACAGGTGCATTATTATTATTTTCTCGCATCATATAACATGTCCATATCTCTCTAGACGTCGCTGGTTCGTTTTTTGCTCCGTTTGTTCACACTGCGCAGCAACAGCGACATCAGCAACAACGACAACTTCAGTTTGTGAGTCAACCAGCCAGATAACTAAACAGATACATCGGCCAACCAACCGGCAGGCAAGCAGGCAAACAGACAGACAAACAAACAAATAGATGACAACAACAGCGACCAAGCACACACCAACTGATGGCGACGACACGTGCAAGATAACAAGCTAACAAAGTGTAACATAGAAAACAACACGAGATAATACGAGAAGAGAATACGAGAAATATCAACGATAGAAGAAAGTGAAGAAGCTGAGTAAAAGGGGAGAAGAAAATAACGCCACCAGCAGCAACAATAAGTTGTAGCCGTGGGACGAAACGACAACAATAGTAGTTGTTTCTACTGTACTGTGAATTGTTAGTTTAGATTAGATTGTCGTTGTGCGTTTTGTTGCCGCCATTATATGGCACATATTGAAAGATAGCGTCAAGTTAAAATTGAACAACTCATACAATACAACAATTTCTCGTAAAATAAGAAAAAAAAGAAGACGAAAAAGTGAAATAATATCCAAATCTAATATCTAACCACAACGATAACAACAAATGCATCACGCTAACACTGTTGCTTGTGTTGTGCTTGTCTCGATAGCCCAATAGCTGGTGGCCATAGGATAGTCTGATAGTTGGCCTCGCAAGTTGGCTCACTGATTGGGCTGGCTGGCTGTCAAGCTGGCTGGCCAGCTTACCATTGAATGATTGGCGGCCCCGGCGCGCTTGATCGTGGCCAGAGCCGTCGCCTGTTGTTGTTGTGGCCGTGTTGTCATCTTTATTAGATCGGCCTAAGCGTAAGTTCTATATTCCCTTATCTTACTTGTTCTTTGTGAGAAAGATATTCTACAGCCATTTGATTGTTAGATTGTCGTGCATGAACATTGAGTGTCACGAAACAAACAAATGGCACGTTTGTTTATGCACACAAAACACACATTCCATTTGTGTGCTCTATTTGAACTTACAATGTTGTTTTCACACTAAATATCACTCTTCGTTCACCGCAAGTGTGCTTGAAGAAACATATCAACTTTTTTTCCAACCATCCATCCATTCATTCTTGCTTCATTCATTCAATGAAGAAATGATGTTCATCGATGACAAGATTGAATTTTTGTCGCCTTTACCGTTGCCGTTTATTGTCGTTGCTGTTGATGTTCTTGGCTGTTGTCACGGCCAATCTCAGCGTCAGCATTTCATATCGTTGTCATGTCAAACGACCATCCGTCGTTGTCACCGTCGTCGTTCGATGCAATCTTATTTACTTACTTGGCTACACTGGTGAGCACATTGTACGTGCAGAACGACGTGCCGCCACAGTTTAATCGAGTTTGTTTGTTGTTGGTCGCGCTTAACACGTGCGTGGGTGCGTGCATGCAAGCGAGCTAGCGAGTGAGCGTCATTTTTCACCCATCATTTGTTCAATAGCTCACAGGCTAGCGAGCGAGCAGCTCATTCTCGAGCCAACTCCCGATCAATGACTCGCAGTATTCGATATCAATATCATCGGGCTTGAAATGATATTGCATTGTTGGCTACATAGTGTAGATCGAAGTACCACAAAAAATGTGTGTACTCTTGCATGAGCACGTTAGTACCCCTCCCTCCCTCTCTGTCTCATTTTATTCTTTCCTGTCTGAGTTCGTAGTGCCACACACAGTAGCACTTTGGATATTAGTATAACAATCTCTTTCTATTCTCCAGCTAGCTATCTATGTAACTTTTTTCACTAGAACTCGAAAACTCAAACTCCAATTGGAGTTTGAGTTCAAGAAACACAAGCACTGAAAAGAGCTTTGTACCGTTAGATAATGTGAATATTCTTTTCTATCAAGGAGGGCAAGAGAATCATCAGATCATAATAGTTCGATCAAAATGAGAGAATATTCAACGAGTGAGAGAATGAGCGAAAAGCCCTGAATGGATGATCCCTTATTATTATTTTTATTATTATTCTCTCGCAAGTGAGAAAACAAGCTTGAAATGTAGAAAGATCAATTCTCAGAGAATCACACTTGTCACAAAACAAATTTCCACTCAAATTTTCTACGCTTCTTCAAAGCGACACACGAGCAAAGTGACGAGTTAGCTGCTGCCATCAATCTGCTATGGAATCAATCGAAAAGCGTATGCTATAAATCTATTGTTGCAACGTTGCTCATCCGACAAAACTACAAAATGTGCAGAAAGTTTACTGAACTGAACTCCACTTCATTTCATTTCACTTCACTCGTGTAACATCTGCTAGCAGATACTCTAGCTACTCAGCCAGCCAGCTAGCAGACAACTGGAGATGCTAGAGGCAACAACAGTGCACCTGTGTTGGCTGTAATTGGTTTCGATCGATCCATCCATCGATGGAGACGCCGAGAGAACAATGTGCTCAAGATTGCGGGTCAAATGCAATCGAGTGTGAGCTAAGCAATCGAGTGAGCGCTTGATAGTTAACTGATTGCATGTTGTATCGACGACGATAGCAACAGCAGCAGCAATGACTGATATCACTGTTGTTATCATTACAGTTAGTAGTTAGTAGCTAGCAGCTAGCAGTTATCAGTTGATAGTGAGCAGTGGCAGCAATTGACAATGGGCTATTTTTTCTTCATTTGACATTGCTTTATTTGTTCCACTTGGATCTCACTAGGTTCAGAGAATTTCGTTTCGAATAGAGTTTTTTGATTTCATTTCAAGTCCCATCTCAACAACAATCGTTTCGTCTCTCAGACACAAGCCAGTGCAAAGACGTTGTAAGCAAGGGTACGTGTTGTCATCTTGGCCGTCGTCATCAATGTTGTTGTCAGACTTTACCTGATGTTGTCAATATCACAAAGAGAGAGAGAGAGAGAGAGAGAGAGAGAGAGAGAGAGAGCGCTCTCTCCTCTCTCGCGATCAATATTGTTCGCGACGGAGATCAACAACAAAGTAACAAACTGCTTTGATGTCTCCACCTTCTTCTTCTGCCTTTAATTCCTCGAACTCAACTGTGTGGCTCTGTCTGTTGAATGAAAACCTGCATCCATAGCCGACACACATAGCTCCGAGCAAGAGCCCCAAGCACAGCAATAATGTAGATCTCGCGAGAGCTGGAGCAAGAGCAAGAATCACAAGTGGAAAGTGGAAAGAAGAAAGTGGAGAGCAGAAAGCACAAGGCCGAATCATACAACAAGACGAAGCGAATAGAATGAGCAAGTGAAAAAGCGAACGAGTAGGCGCACAAAAAAACGACAACAACTACAATCTCATGTCCTAATCGAACCCGAATCCACGATTAATCTCGACAACAACACTCAAAGTGGGCTCTCTTATTCTCTCACTCGCTTTGAATGTGAGCGAGGTATTGCTGTGCTGTGATGCTACGAGTGAGGAGCGAGTCAGTTCAACTATCGAACTAGCCAACTAACTAAGTATCTGACTGGCCAACTATCGAACAAACGAGTGAGAGTGAGGGAGAGAGAGAGGGAAAACTCGCCCTAGCAACATTGTGTTCGTTAACGCCGGTAATTGTGTTTGAAATTCGTGCCGCTGCGGCTGCTGTGAGCAACAATCAATGCACGTGGCACAGAGACGTAGACTCAGACATAGACACACGCGCTTGCACAGGTGAACGAGACAAAATAAAACAACAACTAGCGAGAAACTTTAAGCACACACAGAAAAAAAACCTCCAGCAGCTAGCAGTGCTGGATAGCTTAGCACACACATTAATATTAACTCAAGATTAATCAACTCGAACAGATTGTCCTTTGCTCTCTATCGTCCTATTGTTGTTTTTGTTGTCTCTGTTTCTATTTACTTGTTTTTTTCTTCTTGTTGCTCGCCACAGGCTCTCAGTCTTTGCTCATAGCGTTTGCGTCTGTGTTAGCGTTAACGTTAGCGTGGAAAAGAGTACGTACGTGTGTGACAATTTCGCTTGCAAATATATTCGCCGTGAAATTGACGTACAACACGATAAAAGTTTCAGATTAGACATTGTGGTTGTTGATGCTGGTGCCGGTGCTGTTGATTTTTCACACATCAGCACTATCAGCTTGCTCTGTTTGCTCGCCCGCAATCAAGAATGATGCGAGCTAACACGCACTCACTGTATTCACACACGCGCAACTTTGCTTAGGCTAGCTAGTTTTTGTTTTCAACACCATAGCTGACACACCCAAAAGTCACTTGAATGTGGGCACATGAATGAAGCTGGCTAGCGCCACTCTTACCAATGGGCTTGCTGCACTACTGCATTGGTAACGTTGGCGCAACGTGCGGCCACGACCCGAACTACCGCAGCCTGATATTGAAGCCTGATCATTAGCTTGTGGCAGCCTCATGGACCTCACGTTGCTGTAGTTGTTGGCGTTACTCTTATTACTTATTATTGATTTTGCTATCAAAGAGACGCAATCGCTTCAAGATCGATTATCAAGTTATTGTGGCTCTATTGATTGTTTGTAAAAACACAACACGTTGATCTCGGCCAAGAGAATCTACCGCGAATATACTGACGG
Organism: Fragariocoptes setiger; assembly: GCA_019968535.1. Lineage (NCBI taxonomy): Eukaryota > Metazoa > Arthropoda > Arachnida > Trombidiformes > Phytoptidae > Fragariocoptes > Fragariocoptes setiger. Next base: position 2,740 of record JAIFTH010000856.1, on the reverse strand, counting down.
GAGTGCATTGTGGTGGCTCGTGCCTAACATTACAGAACAGCAATGCCAACAACATGCCCTAAAAAATCGTCCTGGCCATGTGAGTCGTGACATCATACCTGAAGAGGGCCGTCATGCGATCGACAGAATTGCAAGAAATCTACGTGATTATCTTATTAGCAAGAGTTTGTCGTATTGACCGATTACTTGAGGTTTTCTATAACTTATACTCGGAAATCAATTCCAGGCGTCAGGAAATCATGAGTATAGTGCTCAGTAGACATAACATGACTGCTAGAATGAACACTACAGCGATCTCGCGATAGATGCACTCAATAGATAAGATGGTGCGAGTAAAATTGTAATTGGGTTATGCATGTGCGACGCGCTGACTACAGAGTGGTATTGATAAAACTGGCACAGAAGACTTGAGATCCTTTCGTCATTACATAATTATAAATGAAGAGATATATTCTATCGTAGTACTATCCTATTTGATGAGTTTATTATAAAACAGTACTAAAGACCGTAAATTTGATGAGTAACATCGTTCCATCAAACCTCTGACATTTTAGTCACTCGACCATAACCAGCTGGCATTTTGCCACGGCGTTAGCCTAAGACTAGAGCTGGTCATTGTGTCACGTGCCATGATAGCAGCTGATGCTAAGTTGGCAAGTAATGCTGATCCGTTGCCCTATTCGCTTCAAATAAGATTAGTGTACTACACAATCTACACAACAGACTCGATACAAGCCCCCCAATAGATATATTCAGAATGATCGGCTCTCACTTTGTATGTGTTGAACGTATGTTTTACGTATTGTTTGACATCCGCAATTTCTATTTTCGACATTCAGATGACATTTGCATGCATGCCGAAAATTCAGTACTAGGCATCATCATTGGTAGCTTGATTTGATTAGCTTGTCTCTGCCTAACAAAAACTAACCCTCGCCGTATTTGCTGCTCGCATTATCTCTGAGATGTTATTTTTGTTATTATTGCTATGATAATAATAGTACTTGTTTGGAGCAAGTGCTTACAAACAAGAGACCACGCCGGTCCACGAGAAATTTCCAACTCCCACTAGAATCCGTCCTGAGTTACAAGCACGTCACAACATGTGACAACACGCTTGGCGTGCCGGAGCCTCATTGCAACATTTGGTTGACTCTAGCACGTGACATATTACGTCATACAAGAGCAAACAAACACGTGAACACACTGACTAGCGCGCAAACGACATGGGACAAGGTGAGGCCGAACCAAACTCCACCACCAAACTTCAGCCAATGGAATGTGCGTGTTTGTGTGTACGTGTGTACGTTTTTATATCAATAGGACAAGATTGAAGCACCAAAATTCTAGCAAAATCTTCGATGAGCTAGGAAAAGATCAATATTTTTCGCCCATACAGAGTGCCACACATTCTTCTGCACAGTTAGAGCGTTTAGGTTCAAAGCACTCATCGTTCGGTTTGAAATTGCCACACGCAATCTCCAGCAGTCACGTTGCATGCTTTACACCATGTCTGCAAGACTAGCGCCTGTCTAGAGTGTGTCTATAGAGCACTAGGGCCGTATTGTCTAGAAGAAAGCGTACATTCTTGCGAGCTACATTCTAATTATGAATGATTTGGGACGAGACTAGGAGTCTAATTATGAAAAATGATCCGTCCCAAGTAAGACTTTACACATGTACAGTGCTGTGCATAAAGAATGACCCTCCTATACACACAGACTGGGTTGCAAGAAAAATCCCAATCCGAACACCCTTTTCGTTTGTCGCGCGTTCTTCGAACCATAAGATGAGAAGAGGTGATCATGTGCTCGTCAGCTGAAGTTCAGCTGCTGAACTTGTTGTCTTTGAACGTAGTCAAATTTCAACGTAGCGCGCGATCAATTGTGCAAAAAAACCCTGAATCGGGATTTAGCGAGACTGTATAGACCTTCCATAAGCTCATTCTTTATGCACAGCACTGTACATTGGCGCTGTAGACAGCAGTTACTGTTGAATGTTGATTTATTTTGTTGCTGTTGCTGTTGCTGTTGTTATTGTTATTATTGCTGTTTGATTATTCGCGAATTCTATCTTGCCATCGCGTTGATTCCGCAACGCTGTCGAAACGAGCGTACATTCTGCTGCTGAAATTATTTACGATCACGAGATTATCTAAAAACAATCCTTGAGCAATCATCTGAAATCTCTGTGAGTGAACTGAAAAACGAAAAAATGCTCATGGAATGTCTTCATGGAAGAATATCGAAACGAATCTCGTGGCACCACTTGAATTGGATTCAATTGAATGAGAGCACTCTCTGTGTGCGTGCGTGTGTGAATCATGATCGGTTGGCAATCAATCATTATGATGGGTGCCAATGATGAATTTGCGTGCCAGTTCAATCGACCTAACATTCGATACTTAGTTTGCGCTTCAGCTTGGCTTACGAATGTCGAGAGAGCTTGACTGTTGTAAGCATCAAGCAAGTTTGTGAGACGTCCATAAAATTGGTGCCCCCAACAATTGTGGTCTGATATTTCCATAGTTTTGTGCAGCCTACAACTTTGTGGGTAGTTAAGGTGAGGTCTCATAGAACAGCTCACAACTGTCAGCGCGAATCGCAGCAGCGGCAGCCACCGCAAGCTGAGTATTATAAAAACAAACAAAATCGAAAGAGCAATAAACTGAATAATGAGCGCGCGCGCACACACACACACACACACACACACACACACACACACACACACACACACACAC
>JAIFTH010000855.1:0-14682 GCA_019968535.1 Fragariocoptes setiger | reverse complement strand
CGAGGCACACACACACACACACACACACACACACACACACACACACACACACACAGATAAATATAAGAGTGCTTATTCAATGAAGTTCGAGATAGTTTGAGATCGGATCAGATTGAGAGAATGTAAAAAACTTCCGCATTTTTCCTCCGATATCACACACAATGTCACACTAACATGAGCGAAATCTGTCCATTTGTGTTGTTGGTTAATCGTCACATTTGTCAACTACCAGTGGTAGTCTACCACAAAAACAACAACACACACAGAAGCTTTATTTGTATTTGCATTTGCATTGGTGATTGCACTTGAACTTGGCTTCAATTATTAAGCTTGGTGACAACAAAGCTGACAAGCGCCTGACAAGTGGAAATATGAACATAGTAGCAACAAATGATTCCAAATCTAACAAGCAACATCTGAGCGTACGTGTCTTCAATATTAACGTGACTGTGACGGTACAACAACAGGTGTGACGGTCTTAATATTAAAACTGTTCACTGTTTCGCTTACTTTTAGCACGGTGACAGGTGTGCGTGTGCGTGTGTGTGTGTTCAATTATTGCTACCGTTGTTGTCGTGGGAGTAACAACAGTTGATAGTTTCGTCCGATCATAAGTTGCGTAATTCCGGTATGCGTGCATGAATACTATTCTCGGTATCATACCGTTTGACTTATAAGCTTCAATTTCCAACTTCTGATTAAGGACCTACTTTTAGAACAGGCTCGGATGATATTTCCAGAAATATTATGCACCGATAACACATACATGTCCGAGGATTGTGCTAATGATCAAGGTCATTGAGTTGGCTTGACTTGGGCCAGCCACCGTCGTACGGATGTAACAGTATAACAGTTGTTGTTGTCGTTGTCGTTGTCGTCATCATGATCGTTAGTAGGAGTACCGTTTGTATCGCGAGTAACGTTGTATGATAATGTTTGTTGGCCGGCTGCTCGGTCAGCCGATATTTCCATTCTCAATTCTCCTCGTAACATTGAGCTTGCTTGAATAGAAAGAGAGAGAGAGAGAGCTGGAAATACATGATTAACCCACAAATGCATTGCCGCAACGTTGCGCATTATTACAATATTCGTTACAGTTCTAGCCCAATAGTCTTTGCTCTCTCATTCTCTCGCTCGCTCGCTCGTTCGTTTGTTTGTTTAAGATTCATAATCTTCCGGATACAGTCTTGCCGTTCAGTTCAGTTCTGTAAACTGAGCTCAATTCTATTTGACCTATGGAACAAACTGTTCATGCAGCTTCCAAACTATTAAATCATTTATTGATCACAAACAATTACACAGCACACTAACACAAGTAAACACTTTGTGTGTGTTATTTTGGCACCTGATTATTCGGTCATTGGCGAGAGACAATACTGTGCGTGCGTGCAGATTTACTTACGAAGGTCAACTCCAGACCACCAGCACTACTTGCACTGTGTCTTAGAGATAAGCTTGCCAAATGAAGTCAAGAGACGAGCTAACGCAATAAGACAATAAGCATTGCAGTGAAGTCAGTGCTAACTCGTTGTTGAATCGCTTGCTAGCAATCGTAACAAGCTCAATTGCTTAGACTTTAGCTATAGCTTTGGCTTTGAAGTTTAGTTGGTCGTGAGCTCTTGTTGTTTGCTGACCAGAAGTTTGTTTTGTTCGGACTTGGACTTGGCGAAGCAAGAGGAGAGAAAAGATTAAATGATTGCCACGAACGTATGGTGAGAGAACACACAAGCTTCGTGGAACAATACAATAGGCAGCAACAGGTGCTAACGCGAACGCTAAATGAAATTGCGCAAAATGCAAGGTGCGTCCTGAGCATGTGAGTTCTATCATTGTTGAGTTCAATCAGCTGACTTTTAGCACTAGCCTTAAGTCTTGAGATAATGATATTGAAAAGGAAAGAAGAAGAAGACGACGAAGCAATTAATTAGATTAGACTGATTAATTTTGTTTATTTAGCCCCGACGAGCGTTCAGCTTAATTGTTATTATTGAGTCTCTAACTTGTTGCTGCACTCGTCGTCGAATTTCAATTCAACTCAGCAAACTAACAGACTGAGGACAGCAACGATCATTGGCTCACACTGTATCGTTTCGATGGTAAACACAACAACACTCAATAGTAACAACTAAACTCAGGTGTAATAGCAACTAACAATGAAGAATTATCAAATTTCCAAGGTTACGATTCGAGAGAGGTAGTTTTTGTTGATGCTGAGATGTTGATTAACTCACAATCTCGCATAATCGTGCTTGCAACACAGATGCACACGATGAGAATGTTGCAACATCAAAGGACTGTTTCAAGTTTATTCTTCCATTTTCAAGTTCACGAAGAACTCGCTTGCACTGAGTAACGTGTCTTGACTCTCTATCAACGGAAGTTGTGTGCTTGATTCACGGAAGTTACGGTGCACACAGGCACACACAGCTGATTTGCGCCACAATTTTGTTTAGTATTGGTGTGGCACGTTACGAAACAAGATTACGTGGTAAGAACGTGGTCCTGTAGCGTGTGATAGGTTTTAATGGCAGGCCTCGTGGCAGTCGTGCCAATGATCAGGTGCCTTCGATCATTAAAATTCTAATTAAACAATTAGAACAATGATGAAATAATAATAATAACGGAGCATTATATTTATATGTTGCATAACCGTAATCATAGGTTATTGTCACAGCGTGTAACAGTTCGGACATTAAGTGTTTGTGTACATAGACAGTTCACCCGTACAGTCGGCGAGTGGGTTAACTTGAACAGTCGAATAGTGTTGAAGTCAGCAGTCAACAAACTGTGAGTGAACAACAACCAACTGTCTGTCGCTCTGTTTGACCGATGAACATCAAGAGAGAGAGAGAGAGAGAGACGAATATCAAAAGTTTAGGCGAGAAGAGAAACGTCGAGATGTTGCAACAGTTGCTTGAGCATTGCTATGTGAGTGGCTGGCTATAGAGAGAAGACGACAGAGAAAACGAAACAGTGCACTTGTCGAGATGAACTCGTAAATCAAACAACGGCCAACCGTGACCTTCGCCAAGAGTGAGAGCAAGAGAGCGAGAGAGGAAGCACCTTGATCGTGTATCGTGGTTGCATCATCGGCATTTGCCACATTGTGTTGGTACAGGCGTGGCGAGCATTAACCGAATATCGATGTGTACGATCTGATCTGACTTGTAAGAGCAACACCACTAATCTACCTTTACCAATGAAACAATACTGATAATAATAAAGTAATAATAAAGATAACAAAAACAAACAGAATAATGAATTCAAGTTGTTAATTTTATTGATAAGTTATCTGTTGATTGTGAAGTTAGCTGTGTAGCAGTTAGCAAGCAACGATTTCTATACTCTACAGGTTGCTTGCTAACTGCTACAGGTTCGTTGTGATTGCAAGTGCCCCTTCGAAGGTGAAGTTCATTGATGCAATTATTGTTGTTATTATTATTGGGTGAGCATCGATCATTGGGTCGCGTGCGGGAAAACCCTTTGCTTTGATGCACGGGACGCACAACTACATCGATTGGTTGCACACTTTAATCTGAATCAAACTGAGCAGTGAAAAACTTCGTGGGGAGGCCCATGAGGCCAGCAGAGCAGCAAGTTGTTCTTCTAAGCGTACGACAAGTGCTTGGATTAATGCGCTCGTCTAACAATTAGAATCTGAAATTTTAATCTGATTCAAAGTCTATACTTGTTCAGACTGTGAGTGTAATCAACAATAATGATAATGGTAATAATAATAATAATAATAATGGTAAATAGAGCGAGGCATACGTGACATTACAAATTTATTTTACACTTAAACATTTTAATGAACGCGAACGACAGCGAACTGTTTCATTACACTGTACATTACGAATTGGTGCGTTTAGTTCAAATATTCACTGGCTGTTCAATTTGTTGTACATCCAGTTTTGCTACAGCAACAACTCATGCTCATGTGTGATCAACTGATGCATGACTAATATGCCGGTCCAGCATGCAAGTTATTGCAGCAATTTCATTCATTCTCATTCACAGCGTGCAAGTGTCTCGTGGCACTAGTATGTGTGTTGCGTCGTAGTTGACTTGTTGGTGAGTGCGTGCGTTCACAGTATCACGTTCTACGTCGTCATCGTTGTCGTAGTTGTTGTTGTTGCTGCTGTCGTTGCCCATAAAGTTGTTACATAAAAGAGTTACGTAAGAGTTACATGAATCAGGCTACACAAGCACTGAGTATTGAGCTGTCTAGCCCAATCAGTTAACTATCGCACGTTGGCTGCAACTGACACGCTGTTTGTTGCCGAAGCTCAAGGCGTGTGAGCTGGTGAGGTTGTGAGCGTAATTGAATTAATCAACTATGACTCAATTATGCAAATGATGACACAGCTATACCATTGTAATGATGCACACAGCAAAGCACTCATTGCCAGCGTGTGTTTGCATTAACACACACACACACACAGAAACAGAGGGCATGGTCACCTGTTGCAGCTGTGTGCATAGTTGGTGTTGTTTTAGCTGCTGCCGTTGCTGTTGCTAGTGTTGCTGCAACCAACGGATGCGGAACAAGTGTTGCCATAGTCAAGTGCAAGCCCTGGTCGGCTTTCACGAAGTTAGCTGGCGAGCAAGCGCGAGTTAGCGTGTAAAGCAAGGGTTAGTCGTTATTTCATTCATTCATTGATGTACTCGTAATATTATTATCATTAATTTACGTTGCCAGTTCTTGGATACTTCGCTCCCAGTTGACGTCGTTTCGTTACATTTGATCTTTGACTGACGCCAGCTCGACGCGTTTCCTTTCTTGCCACGATGCAATGCGAAACGATGTATTTTTTATCCATGTTTTGTGTAAAATTGTCTTCAGTCCGAGTCAAGACAACCTGATCATCTGGCAAACACTATCTGACAAACAGACAGACGGACATTCAAGAGAAGGTTGTTTGTTTCATTTGTAATCAGCTCGAGACAGACATGAGCTGGCGTTGCTCGCATGTCAGTGTTCAGCAAATGGTCTGCAAATTGGCTGTCATTGACCACTTGCTACAGTATTTACGTGACAACAACTCGTGCTCTCATCGTCATGATCGTCGCTCTTCAAGTGTCTGACGTGCTGCACCTGTTCGTCGTATGACACTTGTGTGACTCAATCATATCGCTAATGCTTTTCGACGCACACTTTCCGTCTGTCACACTAATTAGCCGGCTGGACAAACAAGCGGGCATGAGTTTTCACTGACACACGTACACACACAGTTTTGTTTGTTTTGTCTCTCTATCTCTCCTGGCCAACATCCAACTGTTTTTTTTTCTTTTTTCACTTCATTTCATCTAGCTTTATCTTATTTTCTCACAATCAGTGTATCAGCACGATAGATGGTGGCGTTAACATAAAGTACAGGTGCTCATGCTCACTTGCTTGTGTAACAGACAAGCAGTGAGCATGAGGAATTACCTTAGGTAAATTAGTATGGCCTGGCACGCACTTGTTGTTGCTGCTGTTGTCACGATCGTGCAGTTAGTTTGACGATCCTAACTGTATAACTAACTGAGTGTAGTTTGTCCTTTTCTAATGGCGTCTTTAGTGAGCGTCACCAATTAACGTCGTGATTAGCAATTAGCAATGCAGCTGTAACTGTGCAACTGTTCATTGGTGCCAAAGCCAAAGCCAATGCTATTACGAATATCAATATCAAAATCAATAAAATTGATCCTTCTCTCGCGATCGGTAATTGTGCTCGACCAATTCCATTTCGTATTCCCAAGTGCGTGTTCGTCATTAGTGAGCGCGTGTGTAAGTGCGTGCCATCAACAAACAGCTTCTGAGCTTCTGCTTTTTCTCGTTCGTTCGTTAGTTTGTTCGCTTGCTCAATTGTTGTTTTTGACTTTCCACATTCACAAAAGTCAATGAATTCTTGAGAATGAAGCGCCCAATCTGCAATCAAAATCTAAAACAAAATCAAAAGACAATTAAATCACAGCTGGCTGATTGGCTTCCGCCATCAGTCAATTAGCAGTGCAGCTCGATTGACCAGCTAACTGTGAGCAGCGTCATTCATACGACTATACGTTCGAGCTTCTGCGTTGCTTCGATTCACAGCAATAAAATAAAAGGCAATAGTCATGACAATCGAATAACAACACCAACAGTCATTCTAACTCCAACTCTAACTCTAGCATAAATCTGAACTCGAATCCAGCGCAGCCAACACGCCCGAACACTGTGCAACAAAAAACTAGTAACAGCTCTTCCTGATGATGCTCTAATTAATGGCGATTAGGCACGTCCATTACAAGCACTACATCGTGCATCATGTGCAATTAATCGAACTAATCGAAATACACAACACATTACGGTAGTAAAACAAAAATAAACAAACGGACAAACAGTTTCACGTGCAGACGTTCAGGCATACCGTTTGTTCTGTTTTACAGCACTCTTTTGTGTGTTGTATGTAGCTGTTGGCAAAACAACAACACACACATTTACACTGACTGGTGACACAAGTAAGTCACACGTAAGTGACGAACCGACGTGTGCATGTAACTCATGCTTTGGTAATTCAACTTTATGTCGTTTGAAGTAACGATATTGTCACAAAGTTTCAATGGTTGCTGTTGTTGTTTTAATTTTATTGATTCATCGACAATAACAACAGCAGTAATGCCGACAGTAACAAATACAGTATAAAGCGCCTAGTGCGTAAAGTTAACGACAAAATGTGTGCATGTGTGTGTTACGCAATACGATGATGCAACAATAACGTTGACATTGCTCAGTTATAGCCTATAGCCGAAAGAGAAATGAGGATGCACCTAGTGGCAAGCAATAACATTCACTACTAACTGCTGTTGTTACTTGGTAGAAAAAAGTCTTGACAAGAGAACAATTTGTGTGCAAAGTTACAAAGTGCACTGACCCGACATAAAAAAGAGACGCTACATTAGCATTGCATCATAGCGCACACGACGCACACAACGCACGTAAACTATTGGCACGTGTGACATTCAACAAGTGTGTGTTACTTACTGTACTTGTGATTGCTGCGAGTCGATTGCTCAATCATAGTTTGCTAACAGCCAGCCACTGTACCGTAAATCCGTTTCGCAATTTGTTTTCTGACTCACCGCCACCACTAATTCAACTAATCGATTGTTGTTGCCAAATTAAATCACACACACTACATCAAATCGGATGCTCGAAGACCCCCTCCCTCATTGATTGTGATTGATCTCACACTTAATGATCAGTAATCATTGATTACCGATAGATTACTATTGCTGCAGATTGCTGTCGTCGAACCCTGACATGATGGCCTTGTGTTATGTCACAATGTCAACACGTATCCTGTTGTTTCTCTTGCTCAAATTACCGACCGTTAAGTTCGTGTAACTTCGCAAGTGTGTTATTCACATCATTCGTTCAATTTTCTGCAACTGCTCTCGCCTTCAGTGCTGTGCTAACGATCATCAGCTAGTGGTAGCTTGCATTACTTGGAACCAACAAAGCAGTCGTTCGTTGTTGTTGTTGTCAAGTGCTTGCAAAAGCAATAAAACGTTACGCTTATGGAACGTGAAAAATGAAAAAATAATCATAAAGCGAAATTTGTTATGTGCGATTGAGCAAACGAATGGCAACGAATTGAACTTTAGTTACTCAGTTAGCCATCAACTGGAATCGCCAATGCTCGAAAGTAAGTGCCGTTTGCCAATGTTCGGGAGCGGCAATGCCGAATCAATCGAACCATTGTGATTGCACCAGCTAATGGGCGACCAACGTGACGTTAACTTGTGCAACAACTTTGTGATTGGGCAACAATTAGCGCGCCAATACCATTGGCGGCAGCAGCAGCAGCGGCTGCATTGGTGCATCTGCCGCGCGGCTATCGAAAAAATTATTGACTTGTTGTCATTAAGCTGTTGTTTGTGGAAACACAACGACAGCTGACAATAACGACAAGATGTAAAATGAGCAGCCAGATTGTTGGCAAGCTAGCGCCGTTGTCGCCACAAATTGCATGTGGTCGTTAAATCGTTGTCTCTGGTTCGTCCAGCGAGCTAGCCAGCCAACCAGCCAATCAGCTAGCAATGGGCCGGCTAGTTAGCTGACTGGCTGGCTGTCTGTCTGGTTGGCTGACCCAAGTTGAAGTTTGGCTCGCTATCGTTCTACTTGTTGCTCGCTTGTTGATCCATCTCGAACATGATGCAACTCGAATGTAACGATGCAACGAGGCAATAAAATTGTTGTGCTGAGTACTCATATTTCGACACACAACTCGTCGTATGTCGAGTGTTGTGTGTGTTGTGACTTACAAATGATTTCATTACACACAATTGCCATCGCAGCTGCATTGCACAACGCAACGGCAGCATTACATACGTCAGATGCGTTGAGTTACAAAGACAACAAAGTAACATCAGTAACAATGAAGGGGCAATCAAATCAAATCGAATTGGGATTGGAATCGAATGGGCGCAAATGCTCTCTCTCTCTCTCTCTCTCTCTCTCTCTCTCTCTCTCTCGAGAATCTCATATTTCTCACTCTTACTAGCTGACGAACAGACACGAACAGATAGACTGACGAACCAACGAGCTATGTTTGAGTTGCGCCATCTTTGTGCTTTGCTATTTGACAAAACACATAATTCAGTTCCATAATTCGATAGTTGTTGCACTGAACTCTTGCACTTGACGACAAAACAAAAGCGTTAACAAGTGAACGCAGACGTAACTTCTCTCTCGTATGATTCTTTTCAACTCTTTGCGCTCTCCACTCTAGTTACCGTTCTCTAGTTATTGCGCTGTTGTCACTTTCTATTTTCCATGTGCTATCCTTAATACTTGATCGTTTGCTGTTACCAGAGCTGGCGTGACAGCAGGTGAGGCTTAATGTTTAACGCTCAAGCCTATGTTTGTGTGTGTGTGTGCCGGCGACGACATTGAGCATGAAGTATTTTGTGAGAATCAAATTCGTTCAAACTTGACGAATTCCAAGAACCACTCGAGCTCTAATTCGATTCGATTCGATTCGATCCAATTCAATGATCTGATTCGTCGTCACGCTGTCGATGCAAAATATTGTTGTTGGCCGTCGGACCTGTACAAGCTCACAAGTAAACTCTCACTGCATGCAGTCGTTCATATTGTTAGTGGACATTGGTGCGAGCAGAGCAAGTGCAACAAGTGCAAGTGCATCTGCAAAGTGTGAGATCAGTTTCACCGCACACATGCAATTGGTGGCTAACATTGTCAGCTTATTGATTTGTGAGCACTACATAGTGAATTGATGTGAGTTGTTTCTTGAACCGCAAGTGTCGACGACCTAAAATTCGTCAACAATATTGCAATTCGTTCTGAATTGCAACCTGTCGAGCGTTGGTGATTTGAGGTGGTTCGTTCTGGCAATCTCGGCCGAACAATCTCGACTCGAGTCCAAAGTACAAGTTTTGAGTTCGTCCAGACTTTTCTCTTTCTCTTTCTCTGTGAATTCTAGTGAAATATAGTAGCTTTCTAAATTTAAATTGAATAACTGAGATTGATCAGCAATGAATTATCGATGACAAGATCAATGATCAATGTGGATGTGTGTCAAACATAAACGTGGATAGGTGCAGCATGTACAATAGAAAGCAGCAGCCACCTTCGACAGTATTTTTGCAGTGAATAGAGGAATGCATAGTTGGAGTATTGACCGTTGTCTGCACTGTCAATGGGTATGTGTGTCACCAGTCGTTGTGGTGTTTGCCGCCTCTAGCAGCGACAACAACAACAGCAACAACGACGACAACTTGAGCAAACTTGCGACTCGATATTTGCAGTTCAAACTTTGAACGCTCTCTTTCAGCAAACTTGAAACGAACGATAAAAATAACAATGGTATAAAAAATTGTTTCAGTCTTAAATATTAAATATAAATATCGAATGAATGAACGAACGAAAAAAACATTCGACAATCTAGACTAAGCGAATAAAGCGAACTGCGGATGGGTTTGTTTGCATTGGCTCGTTCATTTCTCTCGCAATAGTTCTTATTTATCGCAATGTTTGTTGCAATAATTGCTGCTAACTACATTGCTATCGGTGTTATTTATTGCTGGTGCTTACGTGCGTTTGTGTTTGTGTTTGCGGTCGATTGAGAGAGCGTGCGAAAAAGAAAGAGTGACCACAAATCGAGTATGCAATTTTTACATCGAGTGTTTCTCTTCTTGTTCGCTCCGAGACAAGAGAAACAAATCGACCGTTTTGTCAGCAATTCATTGGAATGCATGTGAAAACTTGCTGACCTTTGCTGAAAGTTCACCTAATCATCTGATTGATAGTAAGCGACACACACAATTCAATTGCGAGTCGCGTGACACATAATGTCTATGATTCATAATGTTGGGCCACGCTGTGAATGATGAATATTCGCGGCATACAGTACATTCTTTTGTAGCAGTGACTGACAGTTAGTTGAACAACTATCGTCGACTTCCAATGCTGTTGTCAATGCAACAGTTCAACAGTTGGTTGATATGCAAATTGTGGTTCGAGCAAATCAGTCAGTTTCACGAGCGAACACGTGGACACACCGCATTCTTTTAGTGAACACTGACCATTGAACGTTAACTTAATGCTGAATCATTAAAATGAACTTTGCACAATGGAAGTTTGCATGTAGTGGATTGGACATACTCGACAATGGTTTGACATTGCTAGTCTGCTGCACACTGCGGCCAATGTTGTTCCTTGTCGACTCGACACCTGTGTCCTGTTGTCTAACCTTGTGCCTAAGGTGCTACGCGCGTGTGTGCAAGAGCTCCATCACAAGAAACTCATAGAGTGAGAGAGAAAGCTGCTGCACTGAGCAATGTCATCGATCATCTCTCAATGTTGTGGATAATTTGTCTAATATTGAGTTGAGTCGAGTCGAGTCGAGACGCTATTGCCGTCATGATCCCTTGGTTCCTTTGTTATGTCATTCATTGCTCACTACATTATTGATAACTTCATTTGGTCGGCCGTCGGACAATCCGCTGTCTCTTGGCTTCTCACTCAACATCTCAATTGAACTACATTAGATTCAAATTTACTTAAGAGCGACCAATGATAGCGGCCAAACGGAGCCCAATGGCCGCAATTGTTGCTCAATCTGAATTTCTAGACAATGTGTGTTTCGATTATTTGACATTAAAAACTCAAGTGATTATCAACTGATTAGCAGTCTGACTAGTGAAATCTTATTTCTTTAACAAATACGATTTCGGTATAAATAATTCAAAATTATCACAGGAAGACAAACAGAGTTAAGGGCACACACACACATACAAGGTAAAGCTGGCTCAAGTTGATTCTGATCGATGAGTACGTGTGTGTGTGTGTGTGTCCGATCACAACAAGTGCGACACAAACGAACCAAGTGCAAGTGCGCGAGCCAAAAGAATGAATGCATTACATATGACATGCTCATAAAGCAGATGAATTTTCTCATGTTCATTTTAAAATAAACATTTTTAATATAAACCAGATTCAGGTGCATTCAATTAGTTTCTTTTCACGAATACGCACACACACACACACACACACACGGACATTCTTTGTTCTTGTCGATGGCTTGCGCTCGTTCTCGTGCTCATTTAAATCACCTAATAACAAACGTAAGAAAGACGACACTTGTGACGATCAACCGAACCGAACACTTTTACGCTACACTTGACTGAATTGTACTTTCACTGAATGGCAGCTTAATCGGCTATCTCTGCTCTATCGGCTCGACCTTCGAGCATCCTTATTGATGATTACACAGCAACAGCAGCAACAGCGACAGCAGTGCTAGAAACTGATTGAAGGTACACCTGTTGCTGTTGTGATGCATCTTGTTGTCGTTGCTGTTGCTGTTGCTGTTGCTGTTGTTGTTGTTTGTTGTTGTTGTTGTTATTGTTGATTCGACTTGACTTGATTTCATTTGCTCATAACGACTGTTTCTATTTATTATTCACAATAAACAATGAGCGATAAGCATTGGCTCAGTTGGCGCTAAGAAAATCTGCTTATTGTCAAGTAAGTCAAGTTAATCAATCACTTGTAACATGATTTTTTGTGCTACTCGCTGGTGCTGATCGCACGTGCAATCAGTGAGCACGAGTATCACGACATGCACATGCACAGATCAAGACAGAGGTTGTGCAATCGACATTACGCTGTTAAAGACGACAATCTCAACGATGTCAAACACTGCTACATTGAGCAGACGCACAAACTCGAGCAGATGTTTGCATCAGTAGTAGCTATCTATTTCTCTATTGTAAGCTATATTGTCAGCAGCCACGAGCGAGCGAGCCAGACGATGAATGAAGGAACAGAATGTTAGCGTGCGGATTATTAGATTGTTTTTGGCTCGTGTTCGGTTCGCAATCGGCACAATGCCAGTGACACACAAACAAAGTGAGTGCAAATAGAGTGAATGTCTCACAGCTTGATGTGATGAACAACCTGACAGTGAGCTTGATTTATGACTTGTGATGCGCCTTACATACATTCTTAGTGCGATGCTTCAAGCGCTAAGCATGGAGCACTAAGAGCGAGTATCCGATAATCTGATGATATAATCGATGAATGCAAATATCACAACAACAACAGCTAGCTAGCGTTAGATGTTGACGAAAATATTCAATGTTGAATTTTAATGCTTGTTTGCTGTGAATTCTTTCACATTCGATCGCATTTTTTTGCCAAATATTTTTTTTCGCCAAAAGCGAGAGAATAACGACCACAATTGCAACCGCACACCGCTATTGACCACAATGCCACAGAAACACAAGACCTTGTCTTGTTGATGACGCTATGAGCCATCGCGGTCGTGGTCGTGGTCATGGCGAGTTGTAACTCGTATGATGCAACAAACGAACACAGTTCTAGCTGTCCGACCATTACAGCCAAGCAGACACTCACAAGACAGACAGACGAACGAACTAGCCGATAAATGGAAAGTAAATGAATAAATAAATAATCATCAACATTCTTTGCTTTGCTTGTTACTCGTTACTCGTTGCTCGTTGTTGCTCTTCATTCTTTGTTGCTTTGTGATTATGCGATACTTACGCTCTATGTAGTGTGACGTCGTCGTCATCGTTAATACGCAACAACGTAACCGCGTAAGCGTAACATGAAAGCATGACGTACACCGAACTTATAATGAAACGGTAATGATAATGATGATGGTAACGGTAACGGTAACGGTAACGGTAACGGTATGATTGATTAATAGGCCACTAACTAAGCACTGGCACGCCCACTCATCGATCATACACACCAATATCTAGCTTCTGCTGTCTATCGCTGCTTGGCTCGTCGGTAGCTGCAGCCAGTTAGCTGCCTGGCCTGTCTGTCTGCCTCTGTCTCTGTCTCTTTTTGCTCTCTGTGTCTGTTGGCTAAAAACGGTAAGCAACAGGTGGCCCGATGCTTACCGTTTTTATTTGTTTGTTCACTATTTTCACTATGGAGCACTGTTTCATAATTATAATTACAAAAGTTTCGCATGTGTCATTCGTAGCTCCAAGACGGTACACTATAGATTTCTAGTTGTACACAAATTTCGTTCGTGTGAAAGATATTCACATATTTCGTCGTTCCTTCTGATTGGCCGTGTCATTGCGCCTATCGAACAGTCCGACCGACAGTTCAATGTGTAACACGTGGCACTCGTGGCCGACAGGTGGCACCACTCACTCACATCAAGGGCATATCACATCAAGTGCACGTTACGAGTGTACAACAGAGATAGTGTCACAATAGCAACAGTGAACATTAAGAGTCTCTAATAAGCAGATATTGGATGATGAAAATGATTGATTCCTATTCTCGAAAAAAACCATCAGATCACCATTCGATTGAGAGTCGAATCATGATTTGTCGAGCACATCTTGAAGGAGAAACACATCTTCAATGAGTGAGTCAATCAGTGAACCAATCGAGTGTCTAATTGATTGAGAGGTGAATGAGTTGACGTTGGTGCAAGTGGTTTTGTGCGACTGGTGTGTCAGTGCATGAGCTCACTATTACACATGAGCACATACATTTCTCGCTCCCGATTGCTGTCTACTAACAACAATTCATGAACAGTTAATAGTCAGTCGGTTGTTCACTGTGTGGCACAGCTAGCACAGGTGAACGGCAGCTCATCAGTCAAGCGTTTGTGTGCAAAAAGTGTAGTGTGTTGAGTGTGGCAGTGATTTAGTTTGACAGCTCTTTACTGGCAACTGCTGTGCCATTTGTTAGGCTGTAAGTGTGAGATACGAACCGACTGACTTATGGCAAGCCTTGAGATGTTCACTTACCGACCGCTGACCGCTAACTATCGCCGTTCAACAGCTTACAAATAGTACAAGTAGAAAATAAAATGTAGTTTTCCATACAACACACGAGCTTTATGTCTTCCTAAACACAAACTCTTGTTGTAGTGTCTAGACGAGAGCTTGAAATACACTTTCGCTGCATTGGCTGCATTGGCGAATGGATGGGATGAGATGAGTTTATTTATTGAGAAAAAACGATAATAATTTCATTTTATTTTACTTTGGTAATACGAATTCATTGGCGAGCTCATGAATCGTTGTTTCGTTGCTCATGACAACCAACAGTGTAACAAGCGTAACTAAGTGTCGGTTTTGTTTGTGGTGTGTGTGTGTGTGTGTGTGTGTGTGTGTGTGTGTGTGTGTGTGTGTGTG